>JAOUQU010000002.1:3194711-3220870 GCA_028566735.1 Ammoglanis amapaensis
ATGTGCTTGATGTGAAGTTACAGTTTTACTTTTTTACAGTTTTACAGCTTTTATTCACTTTTTTCTCTCCTACATCGTTTTTCATTTACAGTATTAAAAACACACATTATGCTAATTAGGCGATGACGTCGTTCTACTTCCAGCAATTTTTACGACAGTAAATAACAATTTTACTTACTGAGTAGTTACAACAGTGGTACACACACATTCCAGCACTTTAATGATAAAGTTTAATGCGAGTGTGTTTATACACGCGCGAGTGTGTTTGTGTTCGTGTGCGTGCGTGCGCGCACTGGCATGTTTGTGTGCGTGCACGAGTGTCTGTGTTTGTTAATGCCGCATAAAATAGAACATAAATAGAACGAAACACAAAGCTTCTGTGTTTCTCTCTGCACTTTTTGCGCACCGTTCGCAACCTGATCAATTTTTTTAAAAAGCTTTAAACGTGCCGACTAATTTGTATTTTGTTCAAAAAGTCAAAGTCAACTTTATTTATATATAGTTGTGTATTTACACAGCGGTTTTTACAACAGACATTTTCTCAAAGCAACTTTACAAAATACAGAAGCAACAGATACAGAAACTGAACTGATCATGTGACGATTATTGACCCCAAATTTTATGGCTGAATATCCGACACGGCGGCTTGATTTCCAGTCGGAATCGGATTGGACCGGATAGCTAAAAATGGTCGGATATCCGGCAAATCAGAGCCAGAATCGGATATCCGGTGCAACCCTAGTTTCAAGGTATTGGCACCGGCATTTATGTTTACTATTCGTGTGAATGAATGAGTGATGAGCGAAAAAGATTGTTGTAGATTTTAACTGATCGATTTTCAACAACAAATGCTTTTAAATGTTGGATCGAAAACAAAACATTGTAAGCATCAAGGCACTGGCATGTGCAGAGAATGAATACTTTATTTACAAACAAATTCTGCATTTAATGCAAATAATAGTTTGTATTATCATTTTGTGTTTTGTCCTGATGCTCTACCCACCATGTAACTCCCAATCATTAACTCTGTAGCATTTGGGTCAGCCAGGTTGCCAGTTGCCACTGAGCTGTAGACAAAAGCTATTATTATTTCCAAATATGCTGTGACTGGATTTAGGACATGCTGTTGATTTGAAGGATGAAGTTTTAAGGACATATATAAGATTTAAGGACCTGTATAAAAGAGATGCTTTTAATAGATGGAGATGACTGAAAGCTGAGAAGAACTTGACTAAGAAAAAGCTATTACCTTTCTCCTGAACGGGTTCTTAATTCTTCTAATACTTTGTAGGCATAAATAATACGGTAGTAGATTTAGTTTTATATTTACACATTCAGATTTCTTTCTAAAATATCTTTCTAAATAGGATACTAACTTTACTGCAGCATTTGCCGAACAATGTTTTTTGAGATTATCAAAAGAAACTTTTTTGAAGAAAAACTAATTTCTTGTTTTGGATGATACTTTCATGCCTTGTTTGAAAGCTATTGAGGAAAGAAAGATTGTGTACATATAAAATGAACTTTACAGGTGGGATGAGGAGGGGATACCACGCTGTAAACTATTTTGAAGGTCATTTCGGCCACAATTTTACATACTGTTTATTTAAGGTAATCAGAGTGCTACAACCTGTGTTGAACAGCAGCGGCGCTGTGGTACAAATCACTTAGATGTGTGAATGTGTAATATAAGTAGAAGCAAAAGCACCAGCTGTTGTTAATTAGTACTGAGCGGTGCGTGTGTATGTGGATAAAGTTTATTTATACAGCTTCTGGTGAGTAACTGTTATACATTTAAACAGAAATACTACATAAACTGTTTGATTGTACTGTTTAATGCAAGCTCGCTTGCTTTAGTGGTCAATTTTAGGAAGCAGTTAGCTAGTCGAACAACGCTAGCATTCGGATAAACCTTGTGAACACTAAAATCTACTAGACTTTGTTTATCCATGCTGGCTTATTAGAGAATTATTACATGACGCATTGTTACTTAAACGCATTACACGTCAATGAAAAAACGAGACTAAAGACACATGAAATCAGCCCATTTGTTTTACACACCGAGACGTTTTTACACAGGTACAGCAAACACATGTCTGTCAAACCTGAAGCATGAGCGACAACATTTACACTTAAGTATACGATCACTGATATAGTAGTTCTTTATGACTTCTGTCCAGATGACCAAAACATTTCAATTCATTAGAACTTCTGGAGCACCAGAGCATAGGTCGTCAGCTAGTACATCCTGAAGTTAACCCCATCAACTACAGAATAACATTTCTCCTTTTTATTCTTTCGATTGTGCTGGTTACCTTTTCAATCCACTCAACACAACTTGGGGACCTGCAATACAACGCACTGGTTCCAATTAACTTAGCTGTATATTTCTTTGGAATGTGGGAGAAAACCTTGATTGAGACATTCAGGATGAACATTGTGACACCAAGCTGAAATGACCTTTCTGTGAGGTCAACTAAAGATCATTTGTAAATCACAAATTGTTTTTTATACGTCTGAAATGATAAATTGTCAAAACTGAGATGTGTAAAAAGCAAAGCAAGCAAATAGGTAAGAGCACCCTATTCGGTATGATATTTGTTTTAATTGGCAACAAGTTATTTAACCCTCACTGAGACTGATAAAACTACTAAAAGCTGGTTAGGAATTTATGCATTAATTATAAATGACAGGACAGTGGTGTAAACATTTAAAATCATATAGTTTAAAAACAACAGTAGAACTTGAGGTAATATTTAATAGTGAAAGAGTATTTCCACATACATAATGTAAAGTGTACTATATAATATATACAAATATATATATGCAAAAATATATACAAAATATTGCGACTAAACAGACGTGTAGCCATAAGAATGTCACTTGGCCATGAGGCTAATTGGCCAAAAACTACTTCAGTTTGCTATGGAGCATAAATACTTTACTATGGACCATTTGAAGGTCATGTGGTCTCATAAGTCCAGACTCTGATCCAGTGAGATGGGTGCACCATTTCAGTTTCGATACTTACACTAATGCACCCATCATGCCTAGTGCCTATCGTTCAAGCCTGTGTGGGGCAGTGCAATGACCTCGGGTTGCTACGGTTTGTTAAGTCACGTTAACTCACATTATATGCCCAAAGAATGAGGTCAGCTCACTACCTGAATATACTGAATGAACAGGTTCTACCAATGGGTTTTTTCTTCCCCGATGGCAAACGCATGTAAAATGACAGGATTCCTCAGGCTTAAATTGTAAAATGGTTCTTCAGAAAGCATGAGAATCCCATACAAATCTTCCATCACCACCACAACAGGGAAAATTCTATGCAACTCTAGACATAAATAAAAGTTGTGACTGTGCCGAAGTTTATGGATTGTGGAGCATTTTATTCATGCTACATTTAAATAAAAGGTTATTTGTGTTTATTTTTATTTTTTATTGAATTTGTCCCTTTTTTAGAAGGAAGCTGCTGCACTTAGCGAGATGTCGAGACAGAGCGCGCTCACTGCTGCGGTGGCCACCTTGTTAGGAGCTACTCTTGGAGGACTGTTTCTGTGGCGTAGCATACACTCACACAAGAAAAAAACTCTTAAAAATCTCACATCCAAAAAAGACGCTGTCAAGCAACTAGGATCTCTGGATTTAAGCACTTCTGTGCAGCATCCACAACAAGAGCCCATAACCCCACCACCTTTACAAACTCCAAAACAACTTTTATTGCCATCATTGGATGCATTACTAGATTTGCCAGCTGTTGTGGTGAGCTCTTTAAAAGAGTGGGAACAACATTGGCCCTCATTTCAGCAGGATTTGTCAGTCTTCCCTGTCCTGGGTTTAGACTGTGAATGGGTAAAGAGCATGCGCGTAAGAGGTTTCTGTATGCATTAAAATCACCAGGATTAATATACAGTCATTTTAATTAAGTTGTTTTCTTGTTCCTAGGTGTCTATTAAAGGGAAAGCATGTGCTGTGTCCTTACTTCAAATTGCTACATATACTGGCCGCTGTATGCTGGTCAGACTGCTGGCATTTCGTGATGCCCAGCTGCCTCTACCCAAAGGTTTGCTGCAGGTACTGCGAGACTCCCATATAATGAAGGTTGGTGTTGGCTGTTATGAGGATGGCAAGCGTCTGGGAAATGACCATGGACTGGCTCTGGTTTGCACAGTGGATCTGCGTTATTTAGCAATAAGGCAAAAGTAAGTAATGCACATTTCTGCTTGTAGACTAGGTCACCAACCTTTTCGGAACAGAGCTACCTTCATATTATTCAGTGTGTAGTGCTACTTCTTGGTGCACATGGTGTCAGTTTGAACAGCATTTCTCTTATGGTATAAACATGAATTACTGTTAAAATCACATTTTTGTTGTTGTGTTCTGTTCTCTTTGAAAAAATCAAGGCATGCTGTACTGAATAATGGGTTGAGCTTGAAGTCCATGGCTGCTGATCTGCTCAATGTCACCCTGGATAAGTCATTAGTCCTGCGTTGTAGTAACTGGGAAGCTGAACACCTTAGCCAGCAGCAGGTGGAGTATCTGCTCTCACCTGTTTGAGCTGTGCATCAGACACAACCTCTTTACTGATGTTTTTTGTCTCATCATGCACTAGATGTCATATGCTGCCCGGGATGCACAGATCTCCATTTCTCTGTTTTTTCATCTGCTCGGACTTCGTTCTGAGCCTTGCTTCCTGAATGAGGGTGAGACCGTCTTCTCCAAACTGGCTGGATATTGCCAGGGCCTTGTTGATGTGCCTTTTAGGGGGAGAGGTGAAGGGTCAGAGGGTGAGCCCAAGCGCAGAAGCCGCAAGTCTACTGTAGACAGTCCTGAATCTGGAGATCAACAAGTACCAGATCCTCGTAGAAACAAGAAGAAAGCACTTGGGGCTGGTTATTCAGCAAGGTACTGCAGCTGTGTCTATATTTAAATCTCATCTATTTAAGCATTCACTCATGCTCATGAGGATTTTAGTGTGCATTAAACTATTATTATTATAGAAAATCTCCACTTTACGACAACTGTTTTCTTCATGCCCCGGATGGTCAGCCACTATGTACTTGTGACAAGAAAAAGGCACAATGGTACCTTACCAGAGGAATAGGAGGTATATCCTTTACAATTTAATTTATTTTATGAAAATAAATATACTGAAATACAATAACAGTATCTGCCACTAAATGACACTCATGTTTAAAATCGTGTAAAACCTCAGTTAAATAAATAACTTCATTTACTCGCATAACATTTAATGCTGCAACTTTAGACACTGTTACACTTGCTGCTTTTTGATTTGTAGTGTTTCACCTAATTGTACATTAACAACACTGACACTTCTTCACTGCCCAGCAAAATAACTTATTGAATTGAATATTTGCCCAATTGAATGCTATCTGTGCAGTGATCTGAACACATTGAAAGATCAGTTCTGATCTGATTCCACAAAAAAACATGTCTTAAATAAATGGGGTTGAGTTACGTAAACAGTTTCCAATCAGATTACTAATTAAATTTAATTCCGGCAATCGGATTCTAGTAATCTGCCTACCTGCAGCAACCTGACTGTTTTGTACATATACCTATTGTATATATCTAATTTGTTTTTTAGAGCTGGTGAGTCAGGAACCCTTTATTGTGCGCTTGTTGTTTGAGCCATCAGGACGCCCGGACTCTCAGAAAGACTATTATCTTACCGCCAAAGAAAACCTCTGTGTTGTTTGTGGAAAAGCTGAATCCTATATCAGGTTTGTAGCAAGGAATGTGCACTGTCAAACTGTGAGCTAATTAAATTATTTGTTTGCCCATTCTTTTCTCTTTGTTTTTGCCGTTAGAAAGAACATTGTTCCGCATGAGTACAGACGCCACTTCCCGGTCGAGATGAAGGACCACAATTCCCATGACATCCTGCTGCTGTGCACTGCTTGCCACGCGGCGTCCAACGTGTATGACGGGTTTCTGAAGCAGCAGCTGGCTGAAGAGTTTTCTGCCCCTCAGGGCTGTGAGGAAGGGGTGAGGCTGTTTGAGGACTCAGATCGGCGGAAGGTACGATCAGCCGCTCGCGCCCTCCTTAGTGTCAACAAAAACATGCCCCCCTCAAGAAAAGAAGAGCTTCTGTCTATAGTTCAGGCGTACTTCTATAAGGAGGCAGAGGAGGGGGATAAGGAGAATACAGAGGTGCTAAAGTTGGAGGTCACAGATGAAATGCTGCAAACAGCCGTCAACCTGGAGACCAGGTGAGAGACGGGTGTATACTTCCTGATACACATAAAAATCAATCATATGGATCATTTTCAGCATTTAGCGCAAATGCCATCATCCAAAGTGAATTACTTTAGTTACAGTATACAGTCTGAGCAATTGAGTGTTAAGGACCTCACTCGGGGTAAGATTGGATTACATTACCTGTAACCAGTAGGCTATAGTTCTGGATTATAATGCAAGTAAATCTAAAGGGGATTATAAATCAGTAGGGATTTATTAATTCACTTTAACCATGCAATACAATTCAGGATTCTTGTTTCACAATTAGATTTTCCCAGATTTGTTTTCCATTTTTAAGAAACATAAAATTTCCTTTTTCTGTTTAGAAAATAATTGAAGTATTTATTACATTATACGTGATTTCTTTATTTGGATCTGCATTAATGGGTTTTCTCTAGACTCCCTTGTTTGTGTTTTTGCCCAGTGTGGTCTGGTGGTGAACTGACCTGGTGTAACCACAGGCCGTGAATGAATGAATGTATTGAGTCGATGAGTCCTGTTGGGTTTGCAACTGTGGACCATATATATTTACATTTTGGAAAGTGTTAATCCCCCTTCTCCAGGAATTGTTTGGATGTTACCAGAACAGTTCACTCTGAAGAGAAGATAAAAAAATACAAGTGTTATGATATTAGTGGGTAATTGCAAATGTTATGGATATTCTTTAGTTTTCTCCCACAGTTCAAGGACATTCAAAAGATGAAGTAAATTTTATAAATTGTTCATGACCATCTTTGACATCTGTTATAGTGTTTTTTATCTGTTTTATATTATTTTCATATTCTATTATCTTATAAGCATGTTGTGGATGTGTGCACACAGGATCTTTAATGAAAGCTATGTACCGCATGGACTGAAGGTGGTACAGGCATTCTCTGAGCGTGGGCTTCGCGGGCTGATCGAGCTGGAGTGCCGCTGGCGTAGACACTTTTTAAACAGCATGCAACCCAGTCATCTTCCACCGCTCTGGTCTATCGATCACAACCACCAGAAATACCTGAGCAAATACAGAGAGGACCTGCACATCACTCTGAACTGAGTACATATAGTTCACATTCTCCCTACCGGTAGGAGAGTTTGTGTAGTTTGGGATGGACCCTGGTGGTCTTGGCCCAGACATGAATGTTTTTCAGTGTAATTTAAATGGTTTGGACTCCTGCAAGAAATTAGTGGCTGGTTATTGCACAGTTACTCAGAACGCCTGTAGATGTAAAGTTAAAGCTCCAGGCCGTGGTCATTATATACTGTCAAATGGGCACCTGAGGAAGAAAAAAACTTGTAATGTAAAAAATCAGTAATGAAAATTGTAGAGATTGTGCATACTGAAATATATATTGTTATAACAGTTCTCAACTTAAAATATTTAGGTTTTGATTGTTTAAATATACCAAACCTGCCTAAAGTTTCTTAGAAATATGTTAAAATAGTAATTACTAAATAGTCACATGGCCCAAATTTCAAAAGAATGTGGTAAATCTATACTTTTTCACTGTAGGGCTTCGTCTTGCTAATCAGTACATTATTTATTAAGGTTGTTTGTCTGCCTTTTATAATAGTTAACATTCTAAATTCTACTTTTGTACACAAGCAGCTACTCTGTTTTTGAACATTCTGTTTCTTTTTTGGTCCATGACCATTTAATAATTTGATAGAATGTGGAGGCTTTTTTGATTTTTGTGTTATTTTCCTTTTATCGAAGTCAGGACACCTCAAAGTGGATCTTATCCCCTGACTTTGACTGAGGACACTTACATGGTACATTCAAGATAGCTGTGAACACCAGAAAAAATGAGCTGGCTTTGTGTTTCTAATAATTCAGGCAGAATTTCATTAGCTGTAATTAAAGAAACAATACAGCTTTGTTTTATTTACATTTGTCCAGATGTAACCCTTTAAAAGCTGTTGTTTCCTTACATGTTATTAAAATATGTTTAAATGACTTTAAATTATGTGCTTATGGAATGGTTGACTATAGCTCAAAGCATTTCATGTGTGGGTATGGATGTTTGTTTGAATGCTCATACAATCATACACAGTGCAGCTGTAGCAGCCTCCAGTCTCTCGGGTGAATTTGGAATGCTTAAAGAGAGAGCCTGACTAGCATGTAACGTACCAGTTCATCTTAAATGTGTGCTGTTCTTCTACACTAGTCCAAACAACTAAGCAGATCAGGTAAAGGTTATGCTGATACAGGAAAGGGTTCTTCTGTCAACAGTTCTAGTTTTAATATAGTTGGCACTCACTCACATTCTCAACTGTTTTTCCAGTCAGTCACTTACATTATATTGCCAACAGTATTCGCTCACCTGCCTTGACTCAGATATGAGCTTAAGTGGCACCCCATTTTTAATCCATAGGGTTTAATATGATGTTGTTCCATCCTTTGCAGCAAGGAAAACAAAAACTTCAACTCCTCTGGGACGGCTGTTTATACAAGATTCAGGAGTGTTTTATGGGGATTCTTGACTATTCTTCCAGAAGTGCATTTGTGAGGTCACAGTGATGTTTGTACAAGAACTCCTGGCTCTCGGTCTCTGCTCTAATTCATCCCAAAGGAGTTGTTTTTAGGTTGAGGTCAGGATTGGTGCAGGCCAGTCAAGTTCATTCACACCAAATTTTACCATCCATGTCATGCACAGGTGGAATTTTATCACAGTTTTATGCTGGAATTGACTCCTGAGAGCGACACATTATTTCATAGATGTTTGTAACAGGATGCTTGATTGTTTACACCTGTGGCAATGGAAGTGATTGGAACACCTGATTCTGATAATTATGATAGGTGAGTGAGTAGTTTTGGCAATATAGTGTTTATCCAGGGTGGCGATTTATTCTACGTCAGCCTTTCAGTTGGGACAAGACACGCATTAATTTAGTCCTCCACTTGGGGATTGAACTTTTTTCTTTGAGGCAGCAGCTAGCCACTTTGCCACCCTTGTTGAAATCTAATAATTTTTTAAAATAAGAAATGTTTTCTTATGCCAGAAAGGGACTTCTGACAATCACTAAGTGCTCGGTGCACAATCACACCAGTTCAGCAGCTTCATTGGTTAGTCGTTTCCTTGATTAACATGCAAAAATCTTCTAGGCCTGTTTTGCCTTAGCGTGTTGCTCTGTTTGTCCCTCCCTTACTCTCAGATCATCTGGCACTGGACATTCGTCAACACTAAAATTTAAACCGTCTTCTGTGTATGGGAGTTTATTCAGTGCTGGAATTTTGAAATTGTTTAAGCTCTCTTCTACAGTGTTGTTTTTTTCTTCAGTTTTTAACGATACAGCAACTGAACAGCATATAGTTTGCAAAAGATAACATCTGTTTTAGTGCAGATGTTATTGCATCTAATGTAGTCAGGAAAGTCAAGGAATGATGGGAGAGTTTAATGTGACCTTGGTCAGAATTATTTACCTATTTTTAGATTTTACTTTTACAAGCTGCAGTCATAAAACATACTCGACGTACTATAATCTTGATAAGCTAATTCAAATCTGCATTTTTCATTGACAGTGATTGGCTTGTATGAGAGAGATAAATGCCAGAAGGGTTTCATCCCTGGTTGTGCAAGTCGACAACCAAAAGATGGATTTCATAGAGCATTAAAAAAGCGTTTTGGACTGAAGGCATGATTTCTCCTTTGGCTCATTTTTTTTGTTAAAAAAACCATCAAAGCTTTCTAATTATATTTATAATACAACTAAATGTGAAACTTAGTGACCTTATGTCTCTTTTCTCTCAAATCCCTCTATGACCTTCCATAAACGTTTTACATTTTCTGCAAAACTTAAGAACAAAATACATGACAAAGCATTTCCATTCACCAATTTACTTTTTATTATTTACAAAATCACAGTTAAATAAATAGCTTGTAAAAATGTGTACAAAAGACTCTTTATATGTTTTGAATGAATAACATGACATTGGGACATTAGTTGGAATTTAACATTTAATTACTTTTTTTTTTTACAATCTGGTACTGCAGAATTAAGGCCTCTTTGATTTTGGCATTACAACAATCCATCAGTCGAATGTGTCATACTCTGAAGCTGGGTTCAACAAATGCTACCACATTCACAGTATTAATGAACTAAGACCAGCGTTGGAATGGAGCAGAAAATGACATCATTCATTTAAAAAAGCGGCACCTTGTCACATTGAGGGCGAGTCACAGTTGGTGGGGTTAAGTGCATTGTACTGATCTGAACTCAAATCTTCTTGGTTGTTTACTAGTGCATAGCGTGTTGGGGAGAAAAAACAATTCAGCCATACGTATAGTTATGTAACACTAGACATTTTTTTTCTAATTATTACAGCAGTTTGTAATGTGTGTAATGCACTGAAGTAGTTGACAAAGAAAAAATTTAAATGGGCATGTGTGTGGTAACTAATTTATGAACGACTGAAGTTGTAACTTTATCAGTTATATTTTGACTGCAAAATAGACTTGGTTTTATGCTTAATTAGCCAATACTATTGCTGTTTTAAATATTTTATCATCCACATATGTGATACCAGACTACAGTATATAAACGGCTTCAACCAACCAGCATCACAGAATGTAATTAAAAGTGATTAGACGTTTGACAGAGGCAATGACCACATTTAAAACCAACTCCTCATTATTGCTTGTTTTTAATATAAAGTTTCTTGTCTCCATCACTATAATAATTTGATGCATCACAGGAAACTGCAGTCAAAAATCCAGCAGCTCATTTCCCCTGGAGGATTGTTTTAAATCTTTTGATCTCAATTTCTGTAGACTAATGGAAAAATAATCTGGAGACATTTTTGAAAAAGAAAAATCTCTTTGATGCATTTCTAGGTTTTGCTGGTGATTTCAGAATGAAGCACGTGTTCTTTGGGGATTAATGAGCTGAAAGACATCAGTATCCACGCACTTTCACCTGCGCTTCTTCACACTCATGGTTAGATGTATTAAGCTGTTTGTGTTTTATTAAACCCTTTAATTCACAAATGTTTAGGAAATTGCTAGTAGCTAGTCTAGGGTGACACAGTTGTTAGCACTGTCGGCTCACAGCACGAGGGCCTGGGTTTAATTCCCATGAAGGGCAATCCAGGTTTTTTTGTGTGGAGTTTGCATGTTCTCTCCATGTCTGTGTGGATTTCCTCCTAGTACTCTGGTTGCCTCCTACTGTCTAAAGATGTGCAGTCTGTTTAGTTAGAGATAAAGAAATTGTTGTGTGTGTTTGTCTCTGTACCCTGTAACAGATTAATAGTACTAAGCAGTTAAAAAATTAAATGATGGATGGATAGTCGCTAGTTCGTGTTTTTCTAATTGCTTAATTTACATTTCATCTCTGAAGGTTTTTTATTAATGTTGTGTTCACCTTTTTGGAATTTTACATTATATTTAAGTTATAACTAGTAGCTTTTCTATTATCTTCTTGGTTTTATATATACCAAATGCATTTAGAACATAGAAGCTAATGGTATGCAAAATTATTAATGGGTTGCTTTTTGTAAAGATTAGTTCATATTTGACAACAGTGAACAATGACACAATGACCATTTTCCCTTCTTTTTTGTACTAAGTGGGCTCTTGCACCACAGCAAGAAGATTCTTATGTGGGGAGTTTTGACTCTTTTCTGTATGGAGCTTTATGTTCTCCCCTTATCTACATGAGTACTTTGGGTGTTCTGGTTTTCTCTCACAGTCCAAAAACATGTTTCCTGGTTAATTGGCGAAACAATAGTGTGAAATGTAAAATAAACATAACCCAAATGTAATAAATGGAGTTTATAAATGGAGTCATAATAAGCAAACTATTTTGTTTTCCATCATGTTGGTGGCATATTATAACTGGCAGTTATCTCTGCTAGATGGTGCCCAGATGGCTGATGACAATGTCCAGTTCTGTACCAGGAGTATTGATGCTAGTAAAAGGGTTTTGGTCAAAGACGTTTTATTTCAGAGCCAGAGTGACTTTTCAGCTAGTGAAGAAAATCAATTTAGCAGAGCAAACCCTTGATGTGATTTTAAAAAGTTGATATTTGATGTCTCTACGCTGACCTCAGTTATTCACAACAGATAAATGACCTAAAGGATGCTACTTCCTGCAGAATACATTTGGAGCTTAGAATTTAATTAATTTATTTAAAGGATTTATAAAAGGGGAGTATAAATATAAACGATAATAAATAACTTATTTAGCTACAGCAAATCCATATAGGCTAATGTTGCAGTTACATAAAATCTGTGTTGAACTTTTTTTTTAGCTTAGTACATCTAGCCAAAAGAGTGAGAGACACTACCAGTACAAACTTTGCTTAGCTCTATTAGATTTTTAAAACCAAGTAAACTCTTCATACAGCAATTATCATACGGATCACATGACCACACGAACCTACGTACATTCAGAAAAGACAAGAATACACACAGGCACTCTGCAAATGCAACTGACAACATTTTAAATGTTGGCACACATCAAGCACATTGGAGGCTTTCTTATTTAACACCAAATTCACATGAATATAAAAATGTCAGTGGCGCAGTTTAAAAAATACCCCATTTACTTAACCCACATCAGTTTTACCAGTCTCTAGTCGCTGTTTATTTTTTACAAGTAAAATTATTAACTTCATTAACATCCAATATGTGTGCACTTCCAAGGACATCTTAGACATCTGAGAAAAATGACAATTTATATATTTTTTTGGATTAGTGAAGAAAATCTAGCTTTAAGCTAAATAATGTTAATGCTAAACTTGATTAAAAGTAAAAAACTGATTTAGTCTGTTTAATTTTTATTTGATTGAAAGATAAAATTAGTTGATACATTGTGTGGGCCAAAGATTTTAAATCACAACTGGACTTTATTATCTTCAGTATTTTGATTTTAACTTTGAGGTAAACTGTAAACATTGTATGAATTTAATTTATTTAATATTTTATTATGATCAGCTAATCATTCAACGTGTTGCATTTAAATTATGATTGGATTGTAAAGATTTGCATTAAAATTGGGAAATGCAATTAATTTTATGAGTTAAATTGTGACCTAAATTACAAATCTTTGATCAAGGTAAAATTAAATCCAGTGCATTCTTAAATTATCCACATTCTCTACTTAATTTTTCTTTCTTTATAATTGCCAATTTTAGCCAAATTCTCAGGAATGTAATGTTTGTGAAACATTAATGTTTTGAGATGTCACAGGACAAATTATTGGACATTCAGGCGTATTTTCTACTCAAATTACTTAAAATAATTAAATAAAAGTAATAAAAGTTAAATAAGTAGTGCTTTGGTGAGCAACCAAACAATTTTGCCTGCTAGCACATTTTTAACTGATACCAAAAATGCCCTTGTGAATGTAGCCTAAACCTTAAACCTTGGATCATAAATGAACAAATGTATAAGTTTAATTTCTGTGGATGTTAAACAGTGTGAGTTACTCAGCTGTGGGAGAGTGAATGCTGAATCTCCCCCTCTGGTGAAAGCGGCACTTGTATTTGTTCAGCAGATTCTCTCTGGGTTACAGTTCTCCCTCCAGAACGCAGCTGATGTCCTGCTCCAGTGCACTGCTCGGTTGCAGTTTGGGTTTGAGATGAGTGGCCGGTCCCTGCAGTCGCTGCAGCTCCAGAATGCTGTCGATGGCACTCTGCAAATGCTCACTGAGCCCACTTTCATCCATCAATGCACCTGGAATATCCAGTTTGGTTCTT
This sequence comes from Ammoglanis amapaensis, assembly GCA_028566735.1. Lineage (NCBI taxonomy): Eukaryota > Metazoa > Chordata > Actinopteri > Siluriformes > Trichomycteridae > Ammoglanis > Ammoglanis amapaensis. The sequence goes on from JAOUQU010000002.1 coordinate 3,208,657, forward strand.
TTACTTTCAGATGGATGCACATTTGGTAACAAACCAGCGGTGCTATCAAATTTGTGCTCAGACTTTTCTATAGATTCACAGGCTGTCCTGTTTTTGTCCATACCAGTGTTATATCTTTTAACTGCTGCCTTATGCTCCAAATTCGTCTCTGTATGACTGAACAATGGTGGATTAACTGTGTCCTGCTTCTCATGACTGTTTTCCTCACCATTAATCAGATGCCCGTCTGAACTGCGTTTATGTCCAGAAGGAGCTTGTGGCTCATCACAGGCAGAGTTATGGACAACTTTCCGAGATCCAGATTCTTGTTTAATTGTGAGTCGCAATGCCCCTCTACTCCTGGAGCGATATGTTTTAAGACCTGGTGGACGATCTGAGTGTAAAGCCCAAGCAGGGGGTGACTGAGGACTCGTCGAGGATTCAGCTTGGCACAAAGGCAACATGCTGCGAGGCCATGACGTCTTACGCAGTGACATGAGGAATGAATCTGTTAAATGATATTGAAAAATACATTTGGTCTAGTTTAAAATGCTGTACATCAGAGAAATTGAAAATATTTAAACCATTTTTTCTTAAACTTGTTGTTAACTAAGTAAAGGTAATCAGTTAGTATTTGATCTGTGAGAATTTGGCCAGCTAAATCTAGATTGAAAATAATGATCAAATTAATGATCACTGGTATTGAGGTCAGAATTGGTTGTCATTGAAATTTCTCCTAAACAAACATACCAGTTTTGTATTAAAAACTGATTTGACCACAGCCATGTTGATACAATTGATTTTGGGCAATCTTTAATGTCATGGGCATTGAATCATTTTACAGCTTTTTATGTAATACCATGTAAGATTCTGTAAAGATTTCAGGTTTTCTGAAATTGGCCAAATTTCCACACACTGTTTTAATACAGATTTTATCAATTAATAAAAAGAGCAATGCGCTGACCTGGATCTCCCCTGGCTCTGCGTCTTTCCTCACTGAGCAAAAGTCTCTCTGATTGTAGGAATAACCGCTCCAGCATCACCATCTCGGCTGAGGGACTCTCCTGCTGTGATATGACGATTGTTATGTACAGTAATACTGATTTATCAGGTATAACTAAACACTATCAAAATTACCTCTAAAGTTACTAGCATCCATTATAAACTATATTCATTACATCACTGAAAACGAATTTAAGATCATTACTGCACTGGATGCTACATGTTATTTGCCGTTTATAGATGTTTACTTTTATTTCCTTCATTAATGCCTGATTTCTACCTCAAACTTTCCGATTGGTGCAATTTTCATTACCTGGCAGTGACCGTTTGCCATTCTACCACCCACATGGGCATGCCGAATCACTGCTAGAGTACCCTGAGGCATGTTGTAATAAGAGGAAACCAGAGCAATAGAAACTTTACAATTATTTGTAGAGCATGTAAACTACACAGTCCTCAAACCCAGGACCATCTTGCTGCGAGGTGACTGTGAAACCTGCTTTAGCACTTTGTTAGGCAACTTTGGAAAAGTTCTAGTGTAAGCTCTTACTTACTTGGGTCTCTGTTAGTAATAGTTGCCTGTACTTGTTCAGCATGTCTGTGGTATGTTTTAACAGTAGTGATGATGCATTCTCAAACTGCTTGTCCACTACAGAGACACATGACATTAACAATCTAGCACAGTGCATTTAAGACATTGTAAAATTGAAAGAAACAAATCTGTTTAAATCATGTTCGATATAAGTCTGACCTGATATAAGGTCAGCTTGGCTGGGTAGGGCTCTGGAGCAGGTGTGGTAGGGTAGCAGATGTCTCACAGTGTCCTCTAGTGAAATGAACTGTGAATAAGTGTGTGGATTGAGAACAGAGTTGTGGTCTGAATAAATCTGCTGCTGGACCCTGTGAACCACACACACATATACATGCAAGTGATGCGTTGACCACAAAAAGTAAAAGTAAACTGTTCCAAACTTAACAATATGAATTAAATATTAATGTTCTGTATTTTTATATAAGGATATGTCCTGAGAGATATGAATAATATTTAATGACCTGTGCTGCCTCATTGCTGGAGTGAGTCTTTCATTTGTTTTCACACTGACAGGCGGCACCTAGAGAAGTCCAGGAAGCAACAGATCAACTACTGAACAATCCATGAGCATGTTCACAATAATTAAGAAACATTTAAACAATGATACATTTTTACCTGGATCAGAGACTGAAATTCTGCATCCTGGGATGCTAAGACCTCATAATTCTCCTGTAGGTCCAGTGAGAGCGTTTCACTCTTTGCCACCAAACCAAGGTCTCTGAATTCTGTGGGTGGTAAAAAGAAAGCACCTTAATCTTTACACTGTTTAGGAACCATACGACTTGAGTTGAGTTTTTTTTTAATGAACACCTGTTCGAATATCCCCAGAGAGTGAGGTCTGGTTCTGCACAGGCTTCATTTTTTTATACTTTTGAAATCATTTAACCCTTCACAGCATTTTAACATTTTAGATAACAACACACACACACACACACACACACACACACACACACACACACACACACACACACACACACACACACACACACACAGACTTATAAAGCCATTGCTAAGATCTCTATAGTTAAAGATAGTTAAACATATTTATCATTAATTTAGTGATTCGAAATTCACTAAAATGGAAAAATTTAGCTGGTCAAACGAAATAATTTTTAGTTCGAACAAACTAATTTAGCTGGACAAAACAACCAGATAAACAAAATAGCTTCAATTAATACATTGCTTGGGGTACAATAAATGTCATCAATGCTGATTAAAAAGACAAAAAGATAAGGCTTGCCTTGCTGTGACTTGTGGGTAATATTGTGTGGATCTTAGATATTGTTACATCTGACAAACACCTAAAACATTCTACTATTAGCATTTGTTTGTAACTATTCGGTAATCATGCATCAAATTGCTGCTTTAAAATTCTTTAATCTTTCATTTACTAGCGATCTAAATAATCACAAACTGAAATGGAAATATTTCCCAGTCATCATTTCCAAAAGACACCCCTTAGAACACCCCCAGCTTATGAACTGTAGACCAAATTTACGTGTTTGCTGCATGTTCTGCTCCAGTCCAGGTTCCAGTGTTGCACTGATGGTGGTTGATGCATGGATGGGTAAATGCTGGTTCTCAGATGCAAAGGTCTTTTCCGGAGTAGAAGGACTCATGCAAAGCACAGATTCCTCATTCAGTTGCATGTTTGCAGTCTGTGCAACACATGTGGAGGGGGTAGTCAACTGTCTGTCTGAGAGTGGTGGTGTTGGAAACATAGTGGAGGGGGTGCTCCCAGAGTACTGGGGAATGGGTGGTGAAGCCAGCATATCACCATGTTCTGATCCAGAATGCACTGGAGTTGGGATGCCACCACACTCTGATAGAACGGAGAGAACCTCGGATGGTGGACACACCACCAGTGTAGTGGGAGAAGCCTCAGACTCGCTAACAGCAGGAGAGATGTTGCTGTCCAGTGATTCCGCTTCCTGTGAGAACAAATGTAATATGTTTTAGTCACCCCCAAAAAGTATAATAACCTTAATAAAATATGTTTTGATTTACTTGTACAGAGTGGTGTGTGAAGACTTCATTTAATGGGGTATGGCCCCCCTCTACAGCTCTTGCTAATGTTTTGGATGACAATGCACCATGCTCCATAGCAAGAGTGTTCTGTGGTGGTGTTTGCAGAAGAGTGATTACAGGAGAATGTTGGATTTGAGCAATAGTGGGTTGTGGTGGGACTGGAGGAGACACTGTACATTGCTGAAACAAATACGACACAAATATTAGGCTGTGGTCATTTTGAGACATCTTGTGTTAACAGAACAGAAAAACAAAAACAAATAAATCTCACTTGTAAGATACTTTGGAGTCGCTCATTTGCTTCTTTTTTATCTGCTGCTGCCCTCTCTGGCAACAAAAGCACTGGGGTCTGTGGAAGACTTAGCTGTTCTTCAGGGCCCCCAGTTAGTCTCTGTGCCTGGGACAGAAAGGGCAGGCTTTGCACCACTGATGGACCATTTACAATTGATATGGAGGTCATATCAGGAGTGAGCACACCAGAACTGTTGATCAAGGTGATCTGCTTCCCTAATGAAGGGCTGTGAATAACGCCGCCGTGCTGCCCTTGTGCTTGAGTTGGGTAGGCCCCTGTTAGCTGTGCCGGCATCTGGAAGACAGTAGGAGGTGCTGACTGAAGCTGCACCGGTCCAGACAGAAGAGTTCCCTGTCTAAGTGTGAGCTGCCCAGTTGGAGTGGTAAACACAGGACTAAAGTTCAGTTGCCTGGGGCGTACTGTTACAATCTGTGAGCCATCAACAAGCTGTCCTGCCAGAGGGGCTCCGCTTGGAATCTGATTGCTTGTTGTGCTGAGAAGGGGCCTGACAGCACTTGCAGACTGGGTTACAGAGCTTTGGCTAGGCAAAATGAAGTGACTTTGACCCTGAAACAGACCCTGGGGTTGAATGACAATGGAGCCTCCCTGGTTGACTAGCTGAAGACTTACAGACTTGTTGATTGTAGTCGTGGAAGGAGATGAAATTGGCTGCCTAGAGTTCACAGAAGATGAAAGTATGATGTTCTGTGATGTGACTGGTGGAAGAAAAGCAAGTCCGGGGGAGGATTTTTGATCTGATGGCTTTGGACTTATTTGCACCAATCTAGGTTGAATGCTGACTGCCATCTTGGGCTGGATAGGCAACGGAGTCCTCTGCAGTATGATTTCAGGTGGAGCTGTGGTCCGAACAGCTGGGCTTAATGTAATACTTGGTAGGGTTTTATGGATGATCATCCCAGAACCCTGTGCATGGCTAAAGGAGAAAGATGCTTCAGAGGGAGGTGCTGGGAATACATTACCAGGTAAGAGTCCCATTAATTGGGGTGCTGCAGGTTTAAGAGATGGACATCCTGGTCCAACTGCTAAAAGAGATGGCTGAGGAGGCTCCACTGCAATTTGGGTGTCCCTGGGCAGTGTTGTGACTCCAGCGATGCTTGTAGGTTTGGCCATATATGTAGGTGATGTTGAAGACAAAGCAGGTGGGTAAATTGAGAGGCTTTCGCCAGACTGGACAAGACCTGCTTCTAAAGCTAGTGTGTGCTCAGTGATGTCAGCTTCCTGAAGACTCTGCTGCAGGATGTCACATGTCTCTTCCTCTTCTTCCTCTTGATGTACCACCTCTGACTGGACTTTGGCAGCATCCTGGAATTCTTCTGAATCTTCTCCTGCTGGTGAAGCCAGCAAGGCATCATCCAGGAAGGAAAGATCCACACAACCTGATATGGGTGTGTCATGAGAGCCAGAATCGTCTGCCAACAAAGACACGGGACTCTACAACAGTAAATGAAAAAAACAATTAACGAGTTTTGTGGATAGGCATGGGTGTCCTGTGTGAATCATGAGTTTAATGTGACTGTTAGATTTTAGTACGAGCTCCCTTTTATAATTATAGGTAGTAAAATGAAATAACCAGATGAAGTAAAAAAACAGGCAGATGAACAGGTGAGTAAGCTAAAGAAGAAGTGGATTGTTTTTAGTATGGCATCCATGGACAAAGAGTGCCAGACTCACCGGGGTATCTGTGAACAGGGATGGCTCCCCAGAGGAGGAATTAATGAGTAGGTCTCCACTCAGCAGCTGTTAGAACAGAGAGGAGGTAGGTGGTTCATTGAAAGGGATTGCAATCATTTAAACTGTTTGTATTACAACTAAATTCTTGATTCCTCCAACATTTTATTTGATGATAGGATAAAGTTACCTCTTTTGTCCCATGAAGGAAATCATTTAGAGCTTGTGGGTCACTGGTAATAAAAGGGTATACAATAGTTAACCCCCAGTAGACAAAATGTTCAGAACTTGGAACTTCATTAATATTTCAAACTAATAACATATCAACATACCACAGCACATCAAGTAAACATGTGCCATCTTCATCATCCATTTCAACTAAAAAACAGATGTTTGAAGAGTCAGTATATAGGTCATATTTTTGTTAGTATCCTCATTAATATATAATTAACAATGACAAGGCCAGAGGTTTATGAACACACAGCTTCCATCATATTGTACAAGACATACAACAGCAGCAAACAAAAAAACATAAAACTGTATTAAATAGCAGCATAAATATAAAATATGTTTCAGAATTGTCTAAATGTAAGTTAATGTTGAACAAAGTCATTTTTATGATCTTTGTGATATACTTAAGCAAGAGGTTTTTTAGTGTTGCAAAGAATCATGTAAAGAATATGTTTGCTATGATAATTACTAAAGTAAACAAGAAATACATTTTATAAAAACAATAATTGTTATGGGACTGTATTTTGAAACTTAAAAATTATATGTACATACATATAATATATCATTCAGAACAATTTATTTATAGCTATGTTTGCACGGAGTGTGGATAAATTACCTAAACATAATTAGTAGGGGTGTCCACAGTTTTTGGTCATACAATGCAAGGTAAAGAGATGTCACAAACAATTCCTATTTTTTGTATGTAAGCAAATTGGCTCACTTAGAATTTGGTACTGGTTACTGTTCAAGGTTTTGAGATTGATATGATCTAAGGGTTAGCTCACCTCACAAGTTGTAGGCTCCATTAAAAGTGTATGGAAAAAGGGAGGGTGGATGTCTCATAGGCCACACATCAGAGACTGAAACCAGGCCTGGTTGGTCAGGTGCCTGAGATTTACTTTCCATAGCAGGTACATAACAGTAAACTACAAAAAAGAAGTACATGAATTAGAAGTGAATCGAAATGGATTTGCTAAATGGCCTCACTTTTTGCATGACATTATGCATTTTCTTCCTCTATGAGATTGTCATTTAAACCTTAAAATATGACATCTCTATCAAAAATACATTTTTAGGACTTTGACAATAGTTGTTAGATATATGCCACTGTTTTCAATACTTACATGTAGTCTATCTACCTATCTATCCTTATCTGTATCCTCTGAGTATTACTCTGTAGAACAGTTGTTAGTTGGTTCTGTATTGAACCTTAAAGTGGTCAGTGCTATTGCACTAAAGAATATGAAGAATATGTAGACTGATTTATGTACATGTTTCTTTGGCATTGTGCTTTAGGATCTTTGTCAAAGATTGAAATGAAAATGATTTTGCATATTTGTAAGAACTCCCCCTCTTATCTCAAGGTTATTCTTTGCTGGCCCTATTAGAGCTTTTTATGCCACCTATGTGGCATAGCTCGAAAGAATCTTTTCTAACGTCTTGTTGCACTGGCACTACGAAGGTTATGTAGGCGCCTTATTTATTCCTTATGAACCACCGACATGTTTGGGATAATGGCTCACAATCGCGTACTGATTAAATCGAGCTGTAATCTAACAGTCTCAAGGGGTTATGATATGAAAGAGGACATTTGGACAGTCTATATTCTCTCATGTAATCGCTTTCTGTCTTTCTTTAGGTTGGGATGTAAACAGTGTGATCATAGGTAGTGGCGGAACAGGGACGCGCCAGTATAGGGCGATCGGCTTTAATTAAAACGAGAAGGTTCGTTTCTGCTTCTGGATTGTACAGGGGAGGTGCTTTAAAACAGCCAGACCTCCTCCAAAAATAGCAGCACTACAACGCATTTTATTTCCACAGCACAGCCCGCATTAGAGACCGTTACTGCGTGGCGCAGCGCACAATGAACCCTCAGCCAGGCAATCCGCTAATATCACACGCTTTCAATTACAATCATGAAAGTGACCCGTTTTCGTTTATTTTCTTTTAAAACGATATTGATGCTATTGATGCGGTCAATACAGGGCATAAACCGAGTATGCGGAGATCGTCCGAGATAAACGAAGGGATTCCAGTGATGTTTTTGGATGAAGGGTACCAGGAGGCTGCCTGCCGCCTCGTAGCAACAAAAATGCAGCTGGGATAAGACGCGCTGATGTTTCTACTCCCGCATGACGAGCCGATCACCCTGTCATTTCGTGATCTAACTTGAAAGGCGAATGAAAAAAACTCACCGCTTCTTTGTGGGGTTTTATTGTCCTGTCAGGCGGGCCTCTGCGCCATCGATTCTCACTCAGTAGCCTTTTGAGATGCTGAAGCTGAGGGAAGAGGAGGGGGACGAAGGGGTGGGGGTGAGGGGGAGACTGGGCTGGGTGAGGAACACGAGCGAGAGGCGATCAGAACACAAAGACAAAAAAAGAAGAGTGCAGACCGGTGGGTGAATCATGAATGACTCTTCACAGAGAAAGAGAGAGAGAGAGAAAGTATGTCGCAGAAAACACAAACACTTTAAATAAAGCGCCTGAATGAAACACCGCCAGCACTGGAGTCCAACGCCAATAAGATCCGAGCGCAATGACATATAGGCTACATAAGGAGTATAGAGACAGAGAATAGAAAGAATACTAACATTCACGTCGCAAAAACTCTCTGAAGTATACAAAAAGTGGTCTATTCAATTAATGTGAATCTGTTCAACAAGATACAAAACCAGTGAGACAATCGAACGATACAAACAAAAAAGGTGCCGAAGTATTTGTAATGCAAAGTAGGCTGGATTGTCCTAACATGGGACACCTAATGAGGGACAGTGGGTGTAGCTCTTCCCCAAACTAATGAATGCTATTGGAATGAATAACAAATTAAAACTCTATTTCTATTTTTTTTATCAACGTCGCACATTTCTGGTATTATTTCTTTAAATGCTTTGAAAAAATGAAAATATCAGACAATAATATAGCATGCAATTTATATTTGTCCCAATATCGAACAAAACAAAATTGGTTTCAGTGTTAGCCTAATGTGGAACAGTCATAATTAGCTAGTCAGATCAATCTAGTCAAACGTCATTTTATATATTTGTGCTTACTTATAATTTCTCAGTGGTCTTGTTCACGATTGATTTTTTGACACAACATTGTTTACACAATAAAGACGGCATTACCAAGCAAAAATGCCACTTAGCTTAAATTAACGTTCTACAACTCTTTCAGCAAAAAAAGTTTCAAATAGTAATTCAAGGACGATCAATTATTATTTTAAAGACTGATGTGAGACATTCCTGAAAAAACTCTTATTTTGAATTATTTTAAATGTTTTTAATAATATCATGTCTTATCTTTCAGTGGAAAAAAAACTGTCAAAACAGTTTGGACAAAAAACTATTTATTACAAAAAAAATCAAAATATCCATAAAGCTACATTTGCTACCAAATCAAAGTATTCACTTGATGCAAATGATGTACAACAAAACAACAGTGTGGGAATAAATTTCTCCTGCATGGGCAATGGGTTCTCAATCCCTGTTTTGAAAAAAGCTGCCAATACATTGGATACCCTGGATACATTTTAGTTCCAAATCATAGAATTAAACCCATAATGATTTCTTACATACAAATCATGTTTATACTTGAGAATTGCTCATATTCAGTGTACCTAGTCAACAATCTATAGGTTTTAATGAACAGATAGTAGATATTTTGATATTTCAAAACTGGAATTGAGAATCCATTAAAAATATTAACCCCCTATGTTCTAGTGGTTTTAAAATGATTTAGGACAAACTACCTAACACTTCAAACAAAACACAAAATGGACAATCTGAATTAGCGTTTTATTTCCCAGCTTGCTGAGCCTGGCGACGTAGCAAAATATAAATTTTCTCTTTGATCCAGTCTTTGTTGTTGGGTTGGTACGTCTGTGTGTCCGCACGGTATCTTAAAGAAAAAAGGCAGAAACAAAAATATATTACATGTTTAATCTCCAGAAAACTATTGCACAGCCTGATGATATGTGCCAGAAAATAAAAGCAGACTCTCAGCACAAGTGGGGAAAAAGTGTTTAGTCAGTCGCCAATTGCGAAAGTTCTCTCACTTGAAAAGATGAGACCTGTAATTGACATCATAATCGACCTCAACTATGAGAGACAAAATAAATAAAAAATCTCATTGTCTGATTTTTAAAGAATTTATTTGCAAATAATAGTGTAAAAAATAAGTATTTGGTCAACTAAAACAAGCAAGATTTCTGGCTGTCACAGACAGTGACACTTCACTATGGTGAAGACCAAAGAGCTGTTGAAAGACACCAGAAACTAAATTGTAGACTTGCACAAGGCTGGTAGGCACAAGGCAGCTTGGTGTGAAGAAATCTACTACGGGAGCATTAATCAGAAACTACAACACCACTGCTAATTTCCATCGCTCAGGGGTTCCAAGTAAGATCTCAGGCTGTAGGGTCAGAATGATCATAAGAATAGTGAGCAAAAATCCAAGAACCACACGGGGGGACCTACAGAATGACCTGCAGAAAGCTGGGACCAACGTTACAAACACTACCGTCAGTAACACACTACACCGCCAGGGTGCCAGACATGTCACCCTGCTCAAGGCAGTTCGTATACGGGAACGTCTGAAGTCTGCTAGAAAGCATTTGGATGTATTAGAACAGTACTCGGAAAGTATCATATTGTCAGATGTAACCAAACTAGAACTGTTTGGTATAAACACAACTTGTGAATGGAGAGTGAATGCTGAGTTGCCTCCAAAGAACACCATGCCGACTGTGAAGCATGGGGATGGCAACATTATAATTTGGGGCCGTTTCTCTGACCAGGATGACTGGTTCATGTACATGAAAAAATAAATGGGGCCACGTATTGTAAGATTTTGAGTGGAAACCTCTATCCATCGGCAAGGGCATTGAGGATAAAACATGGCTGGGTCTTTCAGCATGACATTGATCCCAAGCACAATGCCAGGGCAACAAAGGAGTGGTTCAACTCAAGGCCCCAGCCTCATAAAAAAATGCTTTGGAAAAAGTTGAAAGTCTGTATTGCCCGCTGACAGCCCCAAAACATCACAGCTCTAGAGGAGATCTGCATGGAGAAATGGGCCAACATACCAGGACAGTGTGCGCCAACCTTGTGAATACTTACAGAAAATGTTTGACCTCGGTCATCAAAAGCTATATAACAAAGCTTTGAGATGAACTTTTGTTAATGACCAAACACTTTCCACCATTATTTGCAAATAAATTCTTTATGTGATGTTCTGATTTTTTTCTCATGTCTCTCATGGTTGAAATCTACCTATGATGTCAATTACAGGCCTCTCAAAGTGGGTAAACTTGCACAATTGGTGACTGACTAAATTTTCAGCAAATCAAAATCTTATGATATTAAAATGACCAAACCTAATAAACATTGCAACAGTCCAACCAGGACCTCACTGCATACATCTTTTTTATTATTTAATTATTGCATTACCCTTTTTCTCCCAGTCATATCCTGTTACCCAATTGTATATCTTCTACAGCTGCAGATCTCTATCCTGATTGAGGATAGCTGTATCTAATAAATGTCCCAGATGGCATTTACTATTTGCACCTATAAAAGTTCAACCAAGATTCAGCATCACAAATGGAAAGATTACAGCTGCTGTGCGTGAACCTCAATGATCAACCATCTCTCAAAGTCAATTTCAACTTGTGTAGATGCCCAGCTTGTCGACAACACAGCTGAGATTCAAACTTGAGAGGCTGATATCTCAACAATTGAGCACTGCACCACATAACATTCATAAGACTACACATACAGCATACTTACACTAAGCAGCTGAGGTCTGCTAGGTCATCAATAAAATCAAACAGCTGGCTGATATCATATGTGATGGAAGGACTGTTGGGATTCATTCTTTTGAGGTGCTCTTCATACATTTTACACACTCCTGTAAAACAGGACATTAGAAAAGAGAATAGTAGTAGTGTGAAAACATTTACTTGACACGTGGGCTTCTTAATTCTAATTAGTTTACACTGCAAATAAAAAGTAACAAAGTGATATTAGTTTAATGCACAAATTGTATTTCAAAGTTTAACAATTAGATTCCACGTTCAAGTATGTTTAAACAAATGCATCCTAAAATAGGCATAGATTATACTATTTATTTGTTAGATATATTAGATTTAATGTCATTTTTAACACTCTGGTTTCATATGATAGTTACTTTTTCCAGGAGATTTTCCAAAACTGCTCTACAATTTTCTATGTCCAATCCACTTCATTTACAATGCCTTGAAAAATTATTCGGCCCCCTTCCACATTTCAGGCTACAAACACGAAGATATCAAATTGTAATTTTTTTGTGAAGAATCAACAAGTTTGACACAACCGTGAAGTGAAACAATATTAGATATTTGAACTTTTTTTTATTATAAAGAGA
>JAOUQU010000002.1:3223964-3235039 GCA_028566735.1 Ammoglanis amapaensis
GCTAGAAAGTGTTTACTAATAAAAACATAATAGAATAATTCCAAATAAATATATTTTTAGCAAGCCAGCCAATGTCCTGCCAGAGTTGTATAGTGTTGTCATCATACAGCTAATTATAAAAACTGATCACATTAGCTTCCAAAAGTGAAAAAAAGTCTTTTTTTTGCCATAATTGAACCTTCCCACTAGAAACAGGTTCTCCCAAGTTACAAGACTGTAATGTTTCCAGATGCACCATAAAAAACAACATGTAATCCTGTCATAATAACGCCATCAAAGCATCGTACAGTACATTACAAACCATACAACAACACTGTTTGTGCAGTTTCAGCATGCTTAACAGAAACCGACATAAGAGCCTGGACAAGATAAAAGACTGGGGCTAAGGGTTTAAGAGGGGGCATTGCCCCCAGATTTAGTATTTGCTCCCTGAGTACAATAGCAGCAATACCTATTTAAAAAAATGATCTCTAAAACAATCACAAAAACATTTTTTGTATGCAGCATGACAATATTTTTTCTCCGATTGGCTCTTTGAGTAATGTAAAACTGTCAGACTGATTGGAGCAGTTCAGTTATTCAGATGTTGTGGTTCAGTGCAGCAGTTCAGGTTTAGTCAGTGTGATCAGGCAGGTAGACAGCAGCACAAATGAAATACTTCAGATTTAAACTAACTTCCACATGGTCATGATTGCATAACTGTGGTGATCCGTTGCTTAAAGGGGACACAATCTGTGTTTTTTTAAACAAGTTAGAATAGGTCTATGGTTTCTACAATACATGTTCAAAATACACTGTTTGAAGGCATCACTTCTTTGCTTATAAGCTGTCCCATCTATCCCATGTTTACACTGAACCACACGTGAAAACTGCTGAAAGCAGGTGCACAATACAACCATTTATGTTCAAACCTTGAGTCTGAACCAGAGGGGGGTGACTAGGAGTCCCCTGCACAAACACATTTTTGGGGGTAATGCTATAAAGTGCAATTTTACTTGCTGGCTGTCTCCATTGTGGATATCATTTACTTTCAGTCTAGACATTTTTAACACATTTTTACTACTTTAAAAAATTATCTAGCTCTAAACTGACTTGATTTGCATTTTGTAATGGATAAAAACGATATCAAATAAACACAAGACACAGAATGCAGACAAAAGAGGCTTAACTATGAACAAAAAAGTACTTTATCCACTTTATTAAGTGTCATTTTTACTGCTTTATCTTCCAGGGTAAGCATGTTATTTATCCCATTCTATTTCATTAATCCTGGCATCAAAGGTTGATATCAAAGGTGATGCATCAATGATCTTTTTATTGTTTTACTTCTCAGTGGCTGGTATGTGAGGAGGAGTGCCTGCTTTTTCTGCCTGGCTCAGCAGGGTCGTGTGGCTCTCGTTGATTTATATCAAGGATGGTGCAGTGCAGGCCTTTTGTTCTTCTGGTTCTGGGCCAGTATTTTGTCCAACTCAAAACAATTGTCCAGATGGATGATATTAAAATTTGCATGACTGATCTTCTCAACATTCAGCTACCCAGTGGCCATGACTCCTTTTCTTCATAAATGTTTAATCATCTCAACACACTGATCCTCCTTACGACCATCATCCTCCTTTTCTGGCTAGACCGAAGTGGCTTTTGTCAAATTCAATTTAGTTATTCAACACTTATTTCAACCACTGCATATCTTGTTGTAAACTATAGGTATATGTGTGACTGCCATACAACATCCAGGGTGTTACTGTGGGCCTAGCAACCATAGGCCCATGTGGCTCTTTTCCCTAAACATGACTGGATAACAAAATAAGTGGTGAGTGGAGAGAGAATTACCATGTCCTACTCAAGCTGATTTTTAGGAGCTTAAGATGATACAAAAGCTTTTTTCACATAATAATTGTCACATCTGTGTAAAGCTAATTTAATTGAAAGAATATTGAAATTTGTCATTATTGGATGTTTTTATTTACATATGCAAAGTGAAGACACATGGAACATATTTACTAATCTCACATATCAATTTAAACCAGCATAAATAGCTATGTTGTCATCATTCATTCACAAATAAAGCCCTAAATATATGTCTGTCTTTAAATATGAGACTTTCAACATGCTTGGCCATTAGCACCCCCCCCCCCTACAAATCCAGGGCTGTCAACATAGCAGTTAAAATCATTTGAGTAAAACAGATCCAACGTTATTTAGATAAAAAGCAGCCGGGTAGGAAATGGTAAGCTATCCTGTCCTGCACAGATTTCTTCGTTAGTGAAGTTTAAAAAGCTTTCATAAGGCCAAATGTTTAGAGCACAAGCTGGTAGAACTAAATACAATAATGCTTTCTTTGTCTCTGCAACCATTAACCCGGGTAAAATTAAACAATTACGTATTAAACATTCCTGATTGCATGTTACAGATAGTGATGAAGGGCAGGTTTTTGTGCAGTTATTGTGTAAATGTTGTTTATATATTGCTCAGCAGTCAATGTCGACATAGTGTACTGTTAATAGTGTGCTGTGTGTACTGCTCAACCAAATTTTACTTATACTTATATAAAATTATACTGATTATACTATAAAGTATAGTATAAATACACTCCACAGGTTTTCCATCCAAATTATTATTTTACAAAATCTCTGAGCTTATTTTGCCTGTAACAGGTGCCAGTATGCCCTTAGATAATCAAAATAATATAATAAGTAATGTTGTTATTCATTAATTTGGAAGTCCACATATGTTTATAATAATTCTTATTTTCATTTCACTTTAAAACAGTATGGTAATATTGCTATGTATTAGTTGTGTACTATAATACTATAGAAAAAAAGACCTGAAACATTATTTTATTTGGAATATTGGTACCAAGCTTTGTTTTAATCAAGGTGAGTAGAAATGGCAGTAATGGAAGAAATGTATTAAATGCCTCAATATCCCAAATTTTTGAGAATATTGCTAAAGGCCTGAAATGCTGTATCTTCATGTGTATGGCATTTAAACAACCCTATGTTGGAGTAAAAATAAGTGCATGACATCACTAACAGGCTTAAATCATTGCTATGTGTTATTGGTTTGATGCAGTAAATGCATTTTAAGAACTTAATAAAGTATGCTACCTGTTAAATTATAAAACAACATGATGTGAATTTGTATTTTATGAGTAGATTCAGGGGTATACTGGTGCTACATAATGCAATAAGAACAAAACTGTAATTTGATTACTGTGGTGCATTATAGTTACTGACTTATTAGCAATTTGGGTAATTACGCTACTTCAGTGCTTATAAGTGGATAACAATTCACTGTGTGTATGTGTAAAAGTATTTAACAATTCACTAATTATAATGTGTGAAAGCCCACTTTAAAACTGCCTGTCTCTTAAAGCAGTATGTAAACCTTTGGACGCCTCATGATCATAGACAAACATTAAAAAAAATTCATAAGAAAAGACTGTAGTGTTGTTCTTAGTTACTTTAAATTATATTTCCCAACAGAATTGGAGTTTATGTATAAAATTATAATTAGTTACAAAAGAGTAATTGCGTCTCTAAAATATAATGTTATTATCTAAATAATTAAACGACCTACTACAGACCTAATTGTTTTAGGAATTTGATAATGTAGTAAAATTTTATAATGGTATTATTTTCCATGCTTAATTAAACAATATATTACTGTGACAAAGAAAGCAACCCTTATTCTCGAGTCCTCATTCTTATTTCTTTCTCATCAGATCTGAATCCCGACTGCCGAACTGGATTATATAACTCTTCCCCTCCAGATCAACTAATCAAACAAATACATTTGTTTACAATGTACATTATCTTTTATACAATTATGGCAATGGCACTTATTTAAGATTTTTTAATGAAGATTTTAATTAAGAATTTATTGGACTATGTTAGTGTGACATGCCACACACAATAATACAATATTTGTTTGTGGTTGTGAGTTACAAATTAATCAAGCTTCTGTTGCCGAATACTTTAAAATGTAGGGAGTGATACATTATATTTATATTAAAAACACATACATAAAAACTACATAGAACTACAGTTACAATTAATCTTCTCATCTCTGCAAATTTGATATAATGTAAATACTAAGTTCATAAAGGTTGTAAGATAATGTAATAATGACATTAATATAGATATTCTTTTACTAGAATATGTGAACAGACCGATTGAAATAATTGGCTAAAGATAATTATTTATTTATGTTAACAACTCATATTCACATCGGAAATAATCATATACATAATCGTATATTATCATAATAATAGCTGTATATTCATTCTATCAATTTGTATTAGATTATTGGATCAGCTCTTGTGTCAGACATTTATCTTCCTATATGACAGAACTATGGTCTTTTTTTTGTTTCTATTAGATCTGTTTGAATATTGTATGCATTTCATCCTGCTTTGTCAGCATTCCAAGGTCTTAGTGGAGGATTACTGATAGAATTCATTTCATTTCATTTACCTTGTATTGAAAATATAATAGAAAATGCTACATGTATATAAAAAACAAAATGATTTTTCAAATTCTTTCCCCAGAACATCTAAAGATCACTAAACGTGATTGATTATAGTAAACCACTGTTTTATTTCATGACAGAAATGGTTGAACTGGTTAACATAGAAAATACTTTTATAAAAGAAAGTAGCATGTCTGGTGTAATGACTCCACTTCTGTCTGTCTATCATCTCTCGTTTTCCATTTTTATTTCATCATATTTTTCTGCATCTTAGTCTATTAATTCCGATTCACTCTCAGCTAATCCAGCAGCTACTTGGCTAGCAGATAGAGCTGATTAGATACAAGATGAAAGGCTTATTGAAAGGCAGGAAAGTAATGTCACCATGTGCAGCAAAGAAAATGACAGTAGTGCTTTCCAATAGAGATGTTATAACATGTGACGTTTAAAATAATTGTGAAAGTCACAAGCTGTTACATTAAACGAATAAACGAGTCGTTAGCTTGCCCTTTTCTCCACAATGTCCTGCAGTTTTCATTTACGATCATTAGAATAATGTTCAGCAGCATGGAATCAAATTAACAATCTGACAATATGATGGGCTGACTAGACTGACTAGGCCAGCATGACTTAATCAGTTTTTTGAAACAGCGCCTTTTAAACATTAGTCATGTACACTGAGAGACAGAAATAGCCTAATCAGTAGAGATTTGGGTGATTAACCAGAAGATGGCTCTTTGAGCAAGGCCCTTAATTCAGTTTACTCATATGATGGCTGACCCTACAATCTGACTACAATTTCCAAACAAGCTGGGGTGTGCAAAGAATGAAATGTTCATTGAACTGTATACTAGTATGACACTATAAACAATATATTCTTCTATTTTCTATAAATGTTTAAAAGGTTCAAATGAGGAACAGGAAAGCCAGTTTTAATAAGAAAATGGTGATATAAATATGAAATAATGTCAATAAGTAACCTTAAGACCACTTTTCTTAATTTCAATAGCTGCAAAACATGGCTCAGGAAAGAAGTGACATTTCATGAGCCAAATTGATGGTCACTCACAACTGATTCAGGTATGAATATATTCTAAAAGATCATAAACTCATTCATACCAAACACACAAGTCACACAGTTGTTGGAACAGCATAACCCAGGCTTTCAAGTTCTACCCTGGCACCCTTTCCCCCCAGATTTAAACCCAATTTAGCATATGTGGGGTAACTTGTACTATTGTGTTTGCTTTATGGATCCTCCAGCTCTGATATGAACTATTGTCAGAAACCTGTGATATCATACCTAGAACACATTGCTGCTGTTTGTACTGCACGCTGGGGTTAACACTAACAATATTTAGATTTTCTTTCTAAAAATATTTAGATTCTTTTTCACAAGTGTGTAAATTTTTCCTCCACAATTAATCCAGTCAGTGCAAAACACATTTACACACACTGCTGAACACACATTAAGGATGAACCCTAGCCATGGTATCTGGGGGCAGTTAGGTGTCTTGCTCAAGACCACTTCAGATGTCGGAATCGAACTGCTAATCTTTGGATCTCAAGCCCAGTGCTCTGGCCACCAGGCCAAAACTGTGCCTAATATTGTAATGACTGTGTGACAATTCTTATTTAAAATCTGGTATTCAGAATCATGCTTATTCCTGAATGTAATAAATAGTATTATTTTAGATATTATAATATTAGTAATATTAGATATTAGTAGTTAGCATACACTTAAGCATTACATGAAAATGAGATTATGCATTTTTAAAAGTCGATCAGAACTAATCATTATTCTAAACACATTTTGTTTGCAGTCTCACTTCATGTTTTTTTTTTGTTGTTGTAAATGTCACCATTGCAAAATCATTAGCCAAGACATTTGGATAGTCAGTGTTACTTTGCCAGCATTACAAGGGCTCCAATAATTAAAGAAAAAGATGGAAGCATAACAAATTAGTGATTAATATTGATTTAAAGAGAGAGGCCGGTGAATGAACATGAAAACTATTTGGAAAAGATTGGTCTTGGCTGAGAGATCACTCCCAGAATTCATTATTGAATTTATACTCATGAATAGATTCTAGTCACTGGTAGAACATGGCAGGAGTCCAGTCACGACAGATGAAATGTTAATGCCATAATCTCTTTACTAATAGATCAGAGAAATGTTTTAAAGGGAACCGGAAAAGATAAAAAGAATAATAAACGATCATTTAACACATAATTTGTGAATTTAGAGTACCCAGTTTACTATTCTGTTAAGTCAATGACCAGCTAAAATTATTTTAATATTTATTTAAAGGTGTAAAATATTTTATTATAAATCTGGGGAGAGAGTGAAAGAAATCTACAATCCATAATGCATAACGTTTAAATGTTCTACAAGAATATCAATGGCTTATATCTCTTAAGATAAATTGTATAAATTTTAACTGCTGGAAGGACAATATTAATGCTCAGTTTTAGAATAATAATAATGATAATATAGTTTGTCAAACAATGCAATTGTAGGGCATCTACACACCTTTACATTTTAAAAAAGAAAATATATCTAGTATATTTGTAGGTTTACAATTTATATATTGAACATCTTAATGTCATGTTTTACAAACTTTGGTTACATTCATGACAGAACAGATATCCAACAGTCATCAGTTCAATTCTATTATCAAAAACAGCAAACTCCAGTTTATTTAACTTGCAAGGAGAAAGCCAGGAGGAAGAAATCTACATAGGGAGAACATGCAAGTCTACACAGAAATGATCTGGATCCCTCTGCGTGGTTATCTAAGTAAGTTTCTTATACTGGTCACTTACTGTTGTCACTTAAATTCTTGCCACCACTGCAACAAGAAATGCAACCTAAAATTATTAAGAAGCTACACATCAGCTATTCAACTCTTGAAGTTTTAAGTTCATCTAAAATGGACAAAGATAAAAAATGAAGTAAAGACATGCTGTAATCAGTCCATGTTTATCTTGTTTCAGTGAAGAAAACAATAAAGGTTAATGGAAAAGTCAAAATTTTATATGAGTGCAAAAGTGTCAAACAGCATTAGTAACTTACACAAATGTCTACTGTTGATTAAATGTGATTCAAGTCATCGTCATATGTTGGGGAGTCCAACCAACTAGACAACGGATTTTGCAAATCAGCAATGAAAAAATACAGCATATTTTTTGACACCACTTTGAAAACATATTTCATGAAAACTGAACTGGAAATAGGTCTCTTGCAGCGGGAATTTATGGCCATGTTTAATTATATTAGACATGCATCAGTCCAACATGCTCTGGTGCCTTTAGATATGTCTCTGTCTGGCCTTATCCTTCCCAAGGGAGAGATTGGGAGGGTTGGGTAACTGGAGATTTCCACTCCAAACATTTGAGCAGTTACCTAACACTACAAGACCCCGGTAACATAATTAAATTGTGGATTGTAAATCAGCATGTAACCACTGATCAACAAGCTTGGTTTCTAACCCTTGTTCCCCCGAGCAGCAATACATTTGCAAATGAAATCAAACCATAGCAAAAGTAAACCGTTTGAAGTGATGCGTAGTAACATGATCAGTGAATAAATAAATGGGAGTTTAAACCAAACATTAAAAAACTAATCTCAAGCATAACCTGCTACTCAGTACTCTATTTAATTACATTTCCAGAGGCTGGTCAAAGAGAGTCAGACTCATTTAAAAAACATCATTTTTAATATGTCACAATGTTGGTCTGAAATAGTTTATCCTTTAAAAAGAAATTAAGCTTTTAAATCATGAGAGTTAAATAGTTAAAGAGAAATGAAATTGCATTAGACTACTGTATTGATAAATGACAAAAAATACAATGTTATTAAAAAAAAAGCTTAATATTTTTTTCATATGCATTTTGCTAAGAAATTATGAAATTAATGGCATTAAAATAGTGATCTTTTTTGCAGGTCTTAAGTTTTGAACCAGTACAATAGTCCAGAGGCATATTTTAGTTAAGAGTAGTTGCTTGGCTGGGAACTTCACAATTGCTGTGTCTGACAGACACAATATGAATTCAATAATTAGAAATTGTGTATTCATGTAGCATATTTGGTCATGTAGTGTATTTGTCTGTGCATTTATTGACATTCATTTGTTGACACTGATACTTAGTATCGGTGTCAATATTAGCATGCTTGACCTCAAATCAACTCTTGATTCTGTCAAGATAACTAAAAAAAGACAAAATTTTCTAATAGTTAGTTGTCAGTCACTATTAGGGCAATCAACACATGGCAAGTTTCAAATGATTGCTCCCTCTATTCTTAACTGATAAAAGATCGACAAGACCAATAACACAAACACTGTATAATAGCTCATGGGATTGGTATCACATCCTTGCAGACTAGGAGTGTGCTTTCAGGGGATGATTATATTCAGAAGCAATGATGCAACCAATAGGGAATGTATTGATTCTAAAAATACAACATTGTAACATATGGCACATACACAAAGAGTCTGTATTGATTTACTTGAGAAGAAATCAAAATAAAAAAAGCCTGAGAGGTGAATAGAAAGGCCAGAGGGAGAGATCCACATGTGGAGATCTATAGCTAGGGGATCATCCAATAAAACATCCTTTCTCTGTCAGACTCCAACTTAACCACCTTAACTATAATCTAACTCAGCAGCCATTCCCTTAATATATAATTACATCTCATGTGTCGTCCCTGAAGAAAGAGCTCATAAATCTGTTTTTACTCACTCCAGGATACTCACTCTCCACTGGTCTCTGAGCTCCTCTGTAAAGCTTGTACATAAGCAGAACCAAAGAGTCAAGGACAATGACCCTCAAACAGCCTCAAAGGTCCACACAGCTCATTCGAACACTGCTAAACAAAATAATTGTTGCTATTACTGCCTCAAACTCCTCAAGTGTATGCTTTAAAGCACTATGTAAAATTTGATAAAATGCTGGTATGATGGTAGTGTGTGCTGCTGGCATAACCACATGTGATCGTTGTTCATGTGTGAAAACACAGGAGAGTAAGTAATCAAATCACAAAATACTTTTTAAATGTACAAATTATAAATAAAGTAAATTTTAATTTATTTTAAATATCAAAGGGCAGTGACACTCTACCCAACCTACCTGAGTTGCTAGGTAAAAGTTTTCATGCCAAACTGGGCTTAATTCAAAACTGATTTGCATAGTTTGTACCTACGTAAAAATAAAAGTTCTCATTATTCAGATAAACAAAAGATAATTACAGTATTTTTTTAAAAGAAATAATCAAATTATTCTTGGTCCCAAAAGAAAAAAAATGTATAAAAATAGTAATTTTTAAAAAATTGTATAAAAGTAGTGTATTAATAATTACCTCTCCTGTCACAAATGTAAGAATTTAGTATCTGCAATTCACCTTACTTGCCTGTCTTCGGACAGTGAGAGAAAATTGGAGCAACAAAACCCAGACAAGCATGGGACAATATTCAAACTCCACACTGAAATGAACTATTCATTATGCACATGTTCTTTCTGTGAGGTGAGAATACTACCCATTTAGCCACCATGCTAATGTGTTAGTTATTTAAACAATCACTATGTGTTTATGTTGACATCAGCACCAAAAATCTGTGTTAATAATACTTGTTGAAAAAAAATTCTGATTCTCACTAAATGGGCGACAGCATTAAGATTTGAAGTTCAAGTGTTTCTGCCAAACAATAGTCAAATCTAAGGTGCACCTGTGTGTGGGTCTGTGTGTGTAGGGGTAGTGGTGTTTGTAGTTCATCGGAAATCCGGAAGTGTTACCTGCCTATTTAAATCACCTACGCTTGCGTTCTTGAGTAAACAAGAGTGCTGGGACACAAGGGCTAAGAGATTTTATAGGCAGTGTTTTTCTTGGTGAGGCCTCCATTCTAAACAATAATGACTTTTTAATGTGAAGCTGTGATTACATTGTCATGATGAAATACGGAGGACCCTTGGACTGCTTGGAGACGAGAGGGCCACATGTGAAATACTACAACAGCATAGATTACACCACTGACCTAGGTGAACCAATCTTCATAAATTCAAATCTAATCTTTGTGAACTCTTGCCATGTCAAATAAGTAAAGTGCTTAGTGTTATTTTAGAGTTAAAGTGTCTTTGTTTTAGTGCTAGAGGGGCATGATGCATGAAATCATGATTGTTTAATTATATGCTATGAGTCCAGATTATTCTAAATAATAGTAAAAAATGTGCATGCACACTTCCAAGCAAACAGTTGATACAGCAGCAAAAAGATACACCAGGTGTGTAGATTCACCCACAACCCACACTTTAGCCTACATTTTTACAACAGTTTCAGTCCTAATTCGATCCTACATAAGGTATTGCTGTTATATATGTATATGTAAAATAAATGTGTTAATGTAAAAATAACTAAAGCACAAGAGTGAAGAGCACCTAAATTCTAGAACAATTATTCTTAAACGTGAGGCTAAACCACTTATTCTGTGTTGCTTAAATTTATTTGCTAGTGGCAGGCTAGTAAAAAGCATGACCCCCTTACACACACACACACACACACACACACACACACACACACACACACACACACACACACACACACACACACA
>JAOUQU010000002.1:3238728-3254570 GCA_028566735.1 Ammoglanis amapaensis
AGAATATAAGAAGAGGGCAAGTCAGCAAGTAATGAACTGTAACTGTAGCGATGATTTCTTGCGGCCACTAAACAATGGATATGCACCCAGAACATTTCTAGTTGGGCTGCAAGCCAGTGGCCAATGGTATGCATTCAGTTATCTGCTAAATAACATAGACTCCCAAATAGATGGACTCATGAGCATCATCATTGGACCCAAGATGAGTGGTCATGTGTCATCTTTTCTGATGAATTGTGGTTCAGTCTAGAGCTTGATAATCATTGTGCCTTGATCTGGTGTGAATAAGGTTTACTGGCGAATCCCCATTTCCTGTGAAAAATCAGAGTACCGTCTCTGTTGGGGGTGGAATCATGTGGGCTGGTATCTACATTGGTGATCAAACTGACCTCCACATGTTCAGAAATCAGTCATAGACTGCTTTTGGATATCTAGATGAGGTCCTGCACCTATGCTGAAGCAGTTGGAAATAACTTTTTTTTTCATGGGCAATAATACAGGGCTCCATCGTAAACATCTCATTAACAACATGCTTCAGGAAGCAGGAATCAAACCCATGGCCTTCACATTCTCCAGACCTGAATCCCATTGATCCCAAATGGATGGAACTGGAAAGATGTAAGACGAACCACCCTAAGTCTCCAAAATCACTTCGAGGATTTCACAAAAACTGCTGGACAATCTGATTCTTTCCAAACCCCATTGCTGTCTGCTTGTATATGGGTGTATGGTCACCCAAGACTAAGCGTCAATGTGTAGCACTCTCATACAGTTTGACATGCTTCTGTTCACCTGACTAAAATGTAACTTGCTATTCAATTACGATAACAGAGTTGGCATTTCATTTGCATAATTAGATACCTTTCTTTGACTTGCCACTTGCTTTCCTGATCTTGTTTTTTTAAATCAAATTTTCTCTATGTATAATTTTTAACTATGCCCTATTTTTTGTCAGTAATGCATATTATCTTCACGACACATTACGGTGCAGATATAAATCAAGTGCATACATTTAATTTCTAGTGTTTTTCTTTAATATGCATTTTAAGATATGGTGTAAAGATGTTTGGATAAACTCTATATGCATACATGGTATTCACAGCTCACTAAACAATCTACATCTACTAGACCGCTTCAGTGTTTGGCGGAGTAATTTGTTACAGATTGGGTTGTACTGCCAGCTGAAAATGTAATAACTGGCAGTGGGAAATACATATAATTAACCCAGAATGTAATAAAGCTTGATGTTCAGTGATTGACTCTGTACAGCTGGACACAACATGAAATAAAAAAATCATATATAAAATCATTATAATAAATTTCCTAGGTTTGTTCTTTGCTGTTCATGGAGTTTTGTGATCAATTTTTGCTGCCTTTATGATGAAATTACGAAATTAAGATGAAGCTGAGATGCTAAGTGTGATTTGGAAGTCAAAACATTTTTGCCCGACTCAGGTTTTCTTATATTATGGATAGGGATCAACAGCTTGTTTAGCCAATGTGCCAGATTAAACCAATCATTGTAGTCAATTATCTTTTAGGTCCAACACATTTTGAAGTGCACATCAATAAGAACCTAATGGCAGACAACACGCCTCTTTTTTGCAACAATACAGAAAATGAGAATAAAATATAGAATCACTTTATTTGTCATTTACATATATATGACAGATTAATAGTACAAGATTTTATTTTTCATATATAAGCTTGTTGGGAAACTGGGTCAAAGTGCAGGTTAGAATTAGTATAGTACTTAAGGTAGCAGGGGTGGCTTGTTCAAGCCCCACCATCACAGTTTGGCCTATTAACCCTAAATTGCTCAAATTCATAACTCTTATCAAATAAAATCATCCACTAAATGCTTCAAATTGTAAATCCCCTGGAATAAAAAAAGTTGATGGCCTTGCTCAAGAGCCCAACGGTGGTGTCATCACTTCAAATTTATATAGAAAAGCCTTCAAACAATCACAGGTCATGAAAGCAATAAAATTAGATCAATTATAGCGTGACTGGTATAGAAAGAACTGTAGGGGATGGAGTGGTCACATGCAAACATTCTTACACCGATTAGCATTAGCATTGTAAACCTACGGTAGTCTTAAATACATTTCATAACTTTGAAGATTACCTGCTGTTGTTTAGCTGTAACTTTAATAATGTTTTACTTTGTGCTTCACTGCCTTTGCCACTGTTGTTTTGAAAACATTTAGCTAAAATGTGTTTATGGTCCCTTTCATGGTTTCACTAGCATATTTGACTTGGCAGTGTACCTGCATCTGTCACCCTTAACATGTTTGTTGCACAGATATCTGCTAAATAAGGCTCGGCAGAAGAATGAATCTTGTATGTATATCACAATTGTACAAATGTTTATTTATTTTCACTTGTAGCCTGAAACATTCTTTTAAACAGTTTTTGATTCACAATGTTGACGGGTGAACAATGTAAGGGTGTCTGCTGGGTGTCAAAGTGCAAATGATGCAACCCGAGGCACTGCCTAAAATGTGTTCACCTCTTTTCTTAGATCCTCCAGTGGGAGAACATTAGTCCACTTCATTTATATGGCACTGCATAAGAGGAATAAAACCCTCCAGCCAAGCCCACGCAAAAATGTGATTGTATTGAAGCATTGCTGAAGCTCAGTTTTTACAAAGCCCTGCAGTTTTTACTACCAGCTTTTTTGGTCGAAATGCTACCACCACTATTTAATATTTCATTGCATGAAATGGTACCTTGTCTTGATAGTGCAGTTTTAGCCAAGTATTGTAATAGTATAAGTTCTTTAATGTATGAATATTATTTATGCACTGACCGCGTTTTGGACATGTTATAAATACATTTAATGCATGTTGGTAGATAATCTTTTTAAGCTCTAAACACCAATTCAGTCTTTTATACCATACAAGCACCCACAATTCTTTTAGGCTACATCAAAGATCTTTTAAAAAGTTTCCACATTTACAAAACTTCTTTCTAGCGTCCCTTTTGCACATAGTTACTGTCTTTTATGATTTATAAGTCAGCATTATACTATCTTATTGCCATAAGCAAAATGTTTACTGCTTACTGCAAACCCTAAATGATTAAGAGAACAGCCATATATATACCAATACTAAAAAAAGATTTTAACCTATACATAATACAAATGAACTTCAATTTATGTATCTCATTCAGTAAATATAATCATATTGGTATACACTGCTGCATTTGGATAATTTTCTCCTTAAAGCTTCTATTTCAACTGTATGTGTGTGATGTATGTCACAAGATAAACACTGCATTAAAATTAGACCGATATAATCTCTGACATGACAAATTACTACTCCACCTTCCCAAGCAGTGTAAATGTCAAGCATAAAGCAACTTTCTATTTGCACTGAACCTCTCTTTAAGAAACCTCTAGTCCAATGGGCCAAATATTATTTTATAAGCACTATACATACAACATTGGTTGTACACATGAGAACATATCGAGGTTATTTACTGTCTTCAAAAGCACTTGCACAGCACTTTTGCAGTCAGTGGTGACTTTTACTGAAACACAATTCATGCTGTAATAACAGGTTTGCAGTCTTTTCGTCTGCCATGTGATGAACCTTCTGGCATTAAAACACTGCTTGGCAATAGCACCATAGTTACTCTCAGGGCCTCACACACCTACACACTTTACCCTTTATTGTGAGAACACACACTGTCCACATTTACTGACTGTGTTAATGGCATAAATGCATTCACTCCCACACACTGAAAGGGAAACAATAGAGAATTGAAAGTACAAGTCATGACACACGTATTTAATACCTGCCGATTCATGTTCTTTTTAACCATGGTAACATGCCTTGTCCTATCAATTACAGTCATTTTAATACTCGTTTCCCAGAATCAAGTTAAAGCTAATTACCAGACAACACACCTACAGCCATTTTAAGTCATCACATATAATACATAATGTCTATTTTTGTATTTATATACAGTTCGAACTGCTAACAGAAAGAAACAATAACATGCATGATTCTTTTAATAAGCTAATTAATAATAATAAACAATAATAATGAGGACCACGACAGATCTACATGATGCATTGTGCATAAATTCAGCTTTTGTGTGTTACGTGTGCTCTGATTATTTTTGTTTGCCACTTGTTTTAATGTATTTAATTTTTACTACCAAACCAATGATGGGGTATATTTATATTTCAAAATATAATACAACAAATTTTCAGTTAAAAGTTTAGTTGACATTTTTGCTGTAGTGTAGTTTATGGTTAAAATAATAATAATATATTCAAATTATAAAATAAACTTGCCTGCTAATGAGTAACATGCATTTGCTTACAAAGTCTGATATTCTGAGTTTCAAACAGTGATAGTATTTAACCACGAATGTAGCAACCAAAATGTGAACAACATGTTTTATTAACATGTTATATTCTAGCATTTACAGTGACTTTGGTGATCAACAAAGCTAAGAAAAAAGCACAACCAACATTTTGAACTTGATCAAGTGTTAATAGTCATAATAAACATAATTGTATAATACAATAACATAAATATTTTTAATGAAATAAAATTACTATTGTTTTTTTATTATAAGACCATCTACAAATATATGGACATTTTCAATTAATTAATTTAAACAAGTTGTCTTCAAATTAGCCATCAACAAACAATGAGTTAGCAAGGTAATGTGTTGCAATAAATTTAAGATGATCTTACAATTTCTTTAGATATGAGTAAATTGCCCTTCTTTATTTTTTGCTAGATTATGTGGATTCTGCTGGAAAATGTTTTCTAAGCCATGTGTGTTATGGTTTATGAGACCGTTGAAGATATAAACAAATGGCCAGACAAATTTTTTAATGTCTTAAAGATAAAAACACATCCCAGGGCTAGTTTGCTGACAAAGTGTTATTGGATAGACACTTGGTGCGAGACAGACAACACCCCCCCCTTGGACACAGGTGGACATGGTGTCCCTCATTTATTCCTGCAGAAGGGTCACAAGAGTGCAGACGTCATTAGTCAGGTGTGATAGCAACCATTAAACATAGGAATTGCTCTTAGCAGGTAACTTAAAAACCTGTCAGCTTATCCCAATAAATTCAGCTAAGCTTGTTTTTTCTAGGTTAAACTTGTGTGTGTTTATGTTTAGGTGTCAGTTTAACTGTAACTTCATTTTAATAAGATATACAATTTGTCTTTTCGTTTCTCATGCATACTGCCGATCATACTTATAAATATAATAAATAAGTGGACATTCTATAGTCGGTCAATCAGCCTGCATCATGGCTGACATTAATTATTACCTCTGGGACATAAATTATAGTTTATTTGCACTATATACATGTTTAACACCAATAAATTTAGCAAGATGCACCTTTGTTGCTAATTTTGAAACAATAACATGAATCGAAGTTTGAAACTGAAGTGGATTTAACTAAAAAAGTAAGCATCTAGCTTAAGTAGGAGCTTCCTTAATTATATTTACTTGTGACAAATGTGAGTGTTATATAACAACAGAGTATAACAGCTGTTAAAATAATCAACAGATTGCAATGCTTTCTTATGAGCATGTTCACACAATCACAACATCCCTGTCAACTAAATGTTTTAATGCCTTATGAAATGTGGACAACAATTGCAGTAGAGTCAATATATAGTTCTCTAAAATTTTTTCTCTTAACATTAAAACTTTTTGTCTTAAAATCTATATGAAAATATCTATATCTTAGAAGTTTAGTCTGGATTTAAGAGTATAAGATATTAAAAAATGGTATAGACATATGATCACAAAAGACTTCCTTGAACGTTTTTTTTTGCATTCACCATGTATTCATTGATGTCCATTGTTAGGACATGAGGTGATGTAGGGATGAGCAGACATAAAGAAAAGGTAATAATGATGCAAGCATCCTGGGTCAGAGGTCAGTTCTATTTGTTCCCAAAGCTCTTGTGGGTGACAGACCTTGTGTATTGAACAGCTACATTATTCCAACTTATTATTCCACAGCAACACCTCCTTGGTCGGCCGTTTATTTAAAAGCTTTAAAATGCAATCACATGTCTCAATATAAAGAAAATCATTTTAAAGAATTAATTGAATCAGCATATAGTCATGTGTGTAAATGTTTCTTCACAGTTCAATTATTTTACATTGGTTTATTTGCAAGAGAACAGTAGTGTTTTAAATTGTAAAGATTCATTATGTTTTTGATCCAGGTTCCTAACCCAGATCTCTGTAACAAAGAAAGACTAGATTGTGACTGTAATCGCAGAATCACTGTAATCATCTAAATCTGAAACATCTTTAAGACAAAGCTAAACTTTATGCATTTTATAATTTAGCATAAATTTCCCTAACGTGTACAAAGCTGAATAAATAACAAGTTAAATAGTACGAATGAACATTTAAAACGAAATGTACATGTAAAAGAATTATTGCTTTTTATAATGCATTAAGTCCACACTTTTTATAATTCTTCAAAACAAATTTTATTAAATTTAGCAATGAAATAACTTACAAGTTTAATCATTAGATTTTTGAGTACATTGCTAGATTGTTTGGTTCAAATGTAGTTTTATAGTTTTATTAGCTGTTAATTTCTTTCAACAGATAAAAAAAGTATTTTATCTATTTTTCTGTCAGTACTTATTTCTGTATAAATATTAAACATTTTCAAACTTAAAAATAGAATTTAGAATGGGAAAAGTTATTTCTCAAAGCAACAGATGAATTGTTTATAATGAAATAAACTGTTCCAATATATATCTAAAGATTTCAAAGGGTCATTCAGGTAATCCAGATAGATTTCAGTTCATGTAGGGTTGCTTGCAGTGGCTGATCCTGACTCTAATTGTGAACCCCTTCTTCATCAAATTCTTTCCAGTGCAAGACTGGTCAGAATTGTAATTCATAATTCCACATTTCATCTTATAGTAAGTACACAGGACGTAGCTGTATAGCACCTAGAATGACATATTCAACACTGTTCATTTCACTTAATCTTGCTACGATGGGGGGGGGGTATTTTTATGATTACTTGTGAAGAGAATGAATGCTTGGTTTATGGTGAATGTTTTTACTTTCACTGACCACAATATAGTTTGATGGGTACTTTAAATAACTCATAATCATTCATGTACATGTAAAAACAATGATTACTTTGCAAATATCCCATAATATAAAGATCATGTTTAGCTTTGTGTTTTCTGTCTATCCCAACATCCAGTCGACCTGTCCTAGTCAGACAATGATTACGGGTCATTATTTTAGTCCTGTGGACAGATGGCTTCACTCTTGATGAACAAGGTTATCCCCCTTCCCTTTATTATGTTCTTCCCTTCTGGCCAACATTGTCTCCTGCATGTATATCCTTTAGACATCCTGAATGTGTGCCACCCAGGTGATGAGAAGGTCCTGACCCCCTAACCTATCTCTCCTTAGGGAAAAGGCTCCAATCAAGAGAAAATTAACAAAATTGTTAAGTGTCTCATTATACAGGACACTGCATGACCAGATCCCAGTATTAACCTGGATTTCAACACATGATTTGAGCAACCACCAAAAGAATTCATTTTAAATATTCTAAAACAGGGGTTTATTCAAATATTTAACATATTTGGTTTTTTCCAGCTTCTTTTGTTTTTACATATGCTGATGTGCATCCAACTTAAAGATATTAAATGCTTGGATGGCTTGTTAGGTTTTGTATTCAAAATTTTATTAAGTTAGCCTCTTATGTAACACAATTTGTAAGGATCTCAAAATGCAGCATATTATGCCCCATTCCAAATGGATTCAAATCAAATGAAACAGTCCTAAAGTTATTTCAGAACTATTCCTAAGGCTCCAGAATGCCAGAAAACAAACGTTGTTGCATGGATAATATAGTCTGCCGTAATTTCAAAATAAATGCATCTGCAACTCATCCAGGTCAAATATATTCTTCACTTACCATATGGTAATGTACACAAAAGTAGAATAAGATGGACAATAGACATCTTAATGGAAATATAGAAGAAGCAGAATACTGCTAACCAAAAGAAATGCTAGCTGCAAGCAAAAAGGCCACTTGTCTTGCTTTTTGGACAGATGAGTCAAAGGTAGAACAGCAGCAGTAAGCAGACATGCCCGGCACAGCGGGCAGCTCCAGCCATGGCCCCCGGGTAGCAATTAGGAGTTTGGTGCCTTGCTTAACTGCACTTCAGTCATGACCTCTTGACTCTTAGAATCAAACCGGCAACCTTCCGATGACAAGCCTAGTTCTATAAGCACCATGTGAAGGCTGCGATTATGTCCCATATCTGAAACTCAACCTACAACATAGATCACTACATTTCATCCCTGTGTACTAAATAACATTAAACAATAGCTAAATATTATTTCTAAGAAAATATTTTCACAGTTCATTTTTCATTTCTTAACAAAAAAAAATTTGAAGATACATTTATTTAAAATTCTTACTGAACATATTGCACATAATTCAAATATAATGTCAAAAATCAGTCCAAAAACTGCAGTCAACCAGTTTATTTAAATCACAATTTATCACAAATTACTAGTTTTAGTGTTAATGACTACATTTGTCTTGGTTTTTATAAAGACAGAGTTTTTCAGTTGACTGCAACAAAATAGTTATTGCATTGCTGAATCAATAGTAAGTCCAACATTCTCTATTTAGCTCTTGCCTGGTTTCTAAACTGCTGTGCCAAGAAAGCGAAAAAAATCTGAAAACAAAAGTATGTTGGTTCATTCCAATGTGCTGTTCCAAATCAATCTCTGACTGGTCCAGATAAAAGAAAGCTATTTATCCTAATTCAGAACTGGAAAACAGAATTGATATGCTGGTGAGACGATACGTATTGATGGCCAGGTTCAATAATCTATGATGAGGCAGTGTGTGTTTGCTAAAAAAAAGGGGCAGCCTGCCAACCATCCATAAGGTCCTTCATTAGATCAGTTCTCCCTCAAACCCAGTCAACTGGGACTTCTTGCCAGCCAACTTCCAAGGCTTTGTTTATGCAAACTGCAATTAGTGAGCCAGTCAATAAAGCAGTTGGAAGCTGAAAACACAATAGCAAGTGAGCGGGAGTTCTGGCAACGATAGTATGAGTGGATTCACAAATGGCATAAAAAGAAAAAAGTAAAGCAAAAGACTTTATTGGAAAATATTTCTGGTCAAGGGGATAGGCAAAGCCAGCAAAATGAATCAGACCCAAACAATCAATTCTCCCTCAAGTGAGAAGCTATTAAGATGTGATTTTTATACCTGCACTTCATCACACACTGTAAACTTGTCCTGAATATTTATGGTGGTTTTAACTGTCCACCACATCACTCTCTGAGGTGTCACAAAGCAGCTGTAATCAAGACTCTGAGAAAAGTCCCATTTGGTAGCTCTGTCACTCCTCAAAGTCGATAAGTATGTTCTACAGAGCATGTAAATACTCACTACCTCATTCAGTATCATCTGCTGCCACATAGCCATCAAAGTCTAAGCACAAAAGCACAATTTAGTCCTGATATTCACACTTTGTACAGTCTAGTGCACGGGTCACCAACCTTTTTGAAACTGAGAGCTACTTTTTGGGTACCAACTAA
The DNA here is from genome assembly GCA_028566735.1 of Ammoglanis amapaensis. Lineage (NCBI taxonomy): Eukaryota > Metazoa > Chordata > Actinopteri > Siluriformes > Trichomycteridae > Ammoglanis > Ammoglanis amapaensis. The sequence goes on from JAOUQU010000002.1 coordinate 3,248,329, forward strand.
TGCGAAGGGCTACCAGTTTGATACACACTTGTGAAATCACAAATGTATAACCTTTAATTACATGTTACTATTAATGATTAATGATAATTATCTATGTGAAGATGCTGATCATGTAAATGATTTCTCACAACAATTTAAGAGGGTAGGAAACACGGGCACCACGTTGGTGACCCCTGGTCTAGTGTATGGGTTATAGTACAGTATGGCATTTTTTTCTTTAATATGAACTTCGCTCATATTGATCATCTTTGTACATGTATTCTATATTGTTTTTGTTGAGATTTATAAATCCTAAAAGAGCAGAATTCTTTTATTTATATTAAAGAAATTGTCCAATAAATTACACACATAATTCCTAATTGAACAAAGGCCAATACTATGGCAGATATGGCAGACAAAATTACAGTGGTTATTACTTCGATATTTAAAATTACAGCCACTATAAATGTAGAAATGCAAAAGTTGAACCACTTTCACAAAAGCAGAGACATTTACAAATGGCCAATCTAATGAATAGCATATGTACATTACACATACATTGCAGACCAGGAAAACCCCACTAGAACTGCAATTCTGGACATTCTATGACCTTGTTTTTTTGTCACTCACGACTTGCTTGTCCATTTGTCCTGCTTCACAATAAAAGAAATGTCCACTTACAGCCTAGTATACCATAGTATACCCTACTTACCATGGTGGAGAGATGATTGTTGTCCGTGGTAACAATGGCATTCCTGATCAGTACAAATGGGATTTGCAAACATTCACTTAGCAGTTATAACTTCATAATCTATTCAACTGGCTTCGACTGTCACACGCGACTGTCACACGCGACTCTCACTGAGTCTTTTCTTCTTTGTGGTTTTGCCCCCACAGGAGCGCGAGTTCCTGTCCCAGAGAAGTGTACGCTGGGATACCTGCTGACATGGTGCCTGGACATCCGGAGTGTCCCCAAAAATGTGCGGAACCATTCCCACTGTTGGACGTATATTTAGGGACAGTGTAGCCTAGTGGGTAGAGCGTTGGGCTGGGAATCCAAAGGTTGCGGGTTCAAATCCGGGCTCTGCTACAGTCCGCTACACTGCTGGGTCCTTGACCCTTAACCCTGTCTGCTCCAGGGGCGCTGTACATTAGCTGACCCTGCGCTCTGATCCCTACTTCCAGACAAGTTGGGATATGCGAAGAGAAACATTTCGTTGTACTGTACATCTGTATATGTGTAATGACAAATAAAATTGAATTTGAATTTGAATTTGATTTGAGTGGCACCCAGCCAACCATCAACATCAAGATTCGAACCAGGAAATTTCACTCTCTCAGTGCTTGTGAGGAAAATTCCACTTAAGTATAGCAGATGTATGTGTAGTAGATGAACATGGTCAACTCGACTTGCTTTACATATGCATTGCTGTAAAAGACATTTTAATTTGCTTCTGTTACTGTAAATTAATTATTCAAAATGAACCAATTGTAGTATACTAATTCTGTAATAATTATCCAACACATCATCTACCTTAATGTACCGCTTTAATCCTGATTTGAAGCAACACAATAGCATTAGACTAAAACTGCTTTCATGTTTAATAGCTTCATATGAGAAAAATGAAAAAGCTTTCCAAGTGTTTCATTTAGCTTCCTTTAAACTAATAATTACGTTTTTAAACCATAGCTCAGTTGATTCCTTCTCTTTAGCTCAGTGACCAGTGTATCTGCATCTGAAAGTGGTATTGGGTACTTAAATAATCTTTCACGTCCAAAGTACTCCCACAAGCACACAACTGAACTGTCTAGTGTTTGCTTGTTGCTTTCTATTAAAAGCTGTATTTGATATGTCGACAGCGTTGTAAAAAGAAAATCTAATCTTTACTAACCGTGTTTAGAGAACACTATCCCCAAAAGGCTTCAATTTCTTAAATGTCAGACAAGCAGTGGGGTTTGGTTTGCAGTGATTTCTCTTTTTGTTACATTCAAATTTCATCTTTCCCCCTCTTAGAACACAGACTTCTGTCAGGCAAAAGATTTGTCATTTTTCATTTTTTATGACATTTTGTAATGGGGTCATTTCAGCTTTTTAAAAATGTTACGTTACACTAATAAGAAATTCACCACTAAGTGTATTCTTTATTTGCAAATATTTATTATTAGTTTATGGTAAGGAATAATCTTATATGACTATCAAGCCTAGTGTTTAATGAGCCAAACTTGCTTAGTGATTTGAAGAGACACAGCTATCTTGTTTTTGATGCAATCGCTGTATCACACAGTTCACAAAAAGGATGTGGTAGCACAACGCACCAACATGTCAACGAACATAATTCTGTTATATAAGTTAATTTGTCACCAAATGTGCATAAATTTATCAGTATTCTAACAAACTCTTCATTGTCTTGCATAGTCCACTGTATTGTTAGGGATTGGGTTTTTTTAGGAACGCTTACAATATGCCACAACACCACAGGGACTCACCAGGGCAGGTAGGTGGAAACAAAAGATCTTTATTTACACGCAGGACAAAAACAAACAAAAGCAACAAGAGGAGTCACGAACCGTCCACAGAGAAGACACATAACCTACAAAACATAACACGAAACAAAACGAAAACTACACCAGAAACGGCAAAGAAATAACAACGACAGAGTAACGGCAACAAAAGAATCCAGCCCCGATCGAAGGGCGAGTCCCAATATATAGCGCAGATGATTAAGGCAGATCGGGATCAGGTGTGTGCGATCAGGGCTCCAGATCCTTAGACGGGGGGCGTGGCTGGGAGGCGCGTTCGTGTGTGAAGGAACACCGTTCCTCACAGTTCCCCGCCCCTAAAATCTCTCCCCCTCCATCGAGGGAGCTTGAAGGGACCGGGCCTGGACGGAACTCGACTCTGGCAGTACTTGGACAGGGCATGACATGGCATGGACAGGACCAGGACAGGTCACGACATGAATGGGACTGAGACACGACTGACAGGACTGGGCACAACAGACATGACTGAACACTACATGGACAGGACTAAGATGGGGCACGACAGGAACAGGACTGGACATGGCAAGGACAGGCACTGGACAAGACTAGGAGGAGACACGACATGGTCAGGACTGGATATGACATGGGCACGACAGGATATCGACAGACAGGACACGACAGACAGGACCTTATAAGGACAGGACCGGACATGACAGGGACGGGACTGGAATTGGCAAAGACAGGACATGAATAGGACAGGACTGAACACGACTTGGACAGGGCTGAGACGGGACTGGGACTGGACAAGACTTTAGACATGGCTGAATGGGACATGGACAAGGCTGAGATGGGATACGACTGAGACAGTACCCAACTTGACACGACTGGACACGGAGAGCGGATGTCATCAGGGCAGCGGACGTCAGGGTTCAGAGGCGTCGTCAGGAGAACGGAACGGGCCTGGAACTGGGGCACCGGTCCTTTTCGTCAACGGCGCGGCAGGCAGGTGATCCGGACCAGCTTTCCTCGGACGGCGTCATCAAGGACCTTGGACTTGACTGGGACTGGACTTGACATGACTTGGTACAGACGGGCGGACGACGTCAACAGGATACGGAGACAGGCAGACGTCTTCGACAGGGTACAGGCAGGCAGCTGTCGATAGGGGTGCGGGCAACCTCGGGAGAGCAGAACGGGCCTGGATCTGGGGTGCTGGTCCTTACGTCATCAGCGCGGCAGGCAGGACTCCGAACCAGCTTTCCTCGCTCGGCTTTCAGGGAGCGGGCGCAATCAAGCGGGCGGACGCCAACAGTAGAGCAGACGTCGAGGTTTAGAGGAACAGGCGTAGGATTCAGGATACAGAGAGGTGGTCTCGGTGTCTGGGGTGATGGCAGCGTCTTCCAGAGAACAGTCGCTAAACTGCGCCCCCACGTGGTGTGCCTGGCGGTTCCATTCTTGGCTGGATTCTTCTGTTAGGGATTGGAGTTTTTTAGGAACGCTTACAATGCCAGGACACACCACGGAGACACATCAGGGCAGGTAGGGCAACAAAAGGGTTTTATATAATGAGCAAACACAAGGAAGGTACAAACACGATACATGACAAAAACGAAACGAAACTGAAAACGCTAGAATCCAGTCCCGGACATGAATGAACAAAAACACGGGTACACACACGGACCACTAAACGAAAAAACAAACAGGGAACAAAAACCGATACATTCAACGTGACACAGCAACAACAAGAATCCAGCGGCGATCGGTGGGTTGAGAGTCCTTAAGTACTGGAGGGATTAATCCCCGATCAGGAACAGGTGTGCGCGATCAAGGCTCCAGGTCCTTAGACAAGGGGGGCGTGGCTGGGAGGCGCGAGCCTCCCATGGTTGGACAGGACTGGGAGGCGCGTTCGTGTGTGAAGGAACACCGTTCCTTACATGGAGAGGATTAAAAAAACACATCATGCTTTAATTTGTGTAGTGGGAACTTGACTTAACTCAAGCTGAGAATTATTGGTTTAGCTTTCTGGATTACACCAGTAATATTAGTAACAGTGGGGAGACTGAAACTAGATAAGAGTGAAGAACACTGCAACTGAAGAGTGATGGGGTTAGTAGTAAAAGGAGGTAGAACATGATGAATATTACTGATTTTAAGGTTTAAAAAGACATTTGTTAGAAAGAGCAGTGGAATACATATGACATAGATTGGCATCTGGTTTTTCAAAAATACTATTAACAATAGAAAGGAGGAAACAGGTGTTACCTTCGGCAGACCTTATAAGAAGTGTAATTGGATTTCTTTGTTACAAGACTTGCATTCTTGTACTGGAGGAGATGACTGCGATACATTTCCTTATGGGTAGGGAGTCGTTCTATGCGACGATTCTGTGATTTGAGAATGCGAAGTTTCTGTGCATACCGTGGGGCAGAGTGGGTAAAATGAACAGACCGTGTTTTGATGGGAGCAAGTCTGTTGAGTATATCATAGAGGTTGTTATTTTAGAAGTCAGTCAGATGTTCAGAAGTAGATTTTAAGCAGTCATTCCAATGGAGAGAAATGATTTCCCTTTGAAAAACAGAAAGATCAATATTTTTATGTTCCATAATTAGATGGTTTGAGATGTAATTTTTTTGCCATTGGTAGTATTATATTAAAGGAAACTAGCTTGTAGTCTGATATCGGCACATCAGATGCCCCACAGTTTAATAGGATTACACCAATAATATCTAAAATGTGACCTTTACAGTAAGTTAGAAAGTCAATATACTGGTGGAGGCCGTAACTGTCCAGGCATAAAATAAATTGGCTTGTAAGCAGGTTATTTTTGTTGTCCAAGTCATTTTTGATAATAGTGGTGACGTTGGGCTCCCACTTCTGGTCATGAATAATGGTGGTACCCAGGAACCGTTAGATGGCAAAATATGGCAAGAGGCTGTTGGAGATAGTGAGACACATCCTTGAGAAGCACCAATCTTGACAGTCAGTTGCTGTACATAACCTTCTCCAACTAGAGCTGCTTTCTGTCTATCAGAAAGCTGATGATCCACTGACATATAGCAGTAGAAACAGTGAGCTGGGAGAGTTTAGATGACATAATATCTGGTAATATGGTGTTGAACACAGAGTTGAAATAAATTTACATAAATTCAAATGACCTGTTCCAAATAGGATCAATAGGTGTGTAGTCACATAGTCATGGATTATGTCTTGGGGACTTGAATGATGGTAAAGCATTTGAAGAAGGGAGGGACTTCACACAGCTCCAGTGACCTATTGAATATGGTATTGAAGATTGGCGCAAGGCAGGTGAGAAGGTGAGACCATCTTTTTAGAGTTTTTGTTCATTAAACAATTTTCTCATATCTGCTTTACATACTTGAAGTGCAGTGTTGCGAGATGAGACGGAAGGAGGGGTATTATCAGAAGTGTTTTTTAGCCACTCTGATATCTTTTGTCAGCATGTCCCAAGTCCAGTATGCTTTTTTATACAGCAACTTGTGTATCGAATGCAGTGATGGTCATCTGTGGCACATCTTCAGCAACTGCAACACCATCAACAGGATATTACAATATTATAATATTACAGGAATATTCAACTCGTCCCTGGAGTCATGTCATGTCCCAGCCTGTTTTAAGTCCTCCATCATCGTTCCTGTCCCCAAAAAGCCACATATCACTGGACTCAACGACTACAGACCTGTGGCCCTTACATCTGTAGTGATGAAAACTTTTGAGCGCCTGGTTCTAACCCACCTCAAGTCCATCTGCAACCCCCTTCTGGA
>JAOUQU010000002.1:3256464-3275796 GCA_028566735.1 Ammoglanis amapaensis
TGTGTGTGTGTGTGTGTGTGTGTGTGTGTGTGTGTGTGTGTGTGTGTGTGTGTGTGTGTGTGTGTGTGTTTGTGTGCAAGAGATATATCATCTTTATGTGTCTTATTTAATGTACCAGATTAAAATGTGTACAAGAACATTGGAGTCATCAGTATTACCAGAAGACTCCAGTACTGATCCGATTCTTAACATGCCTATAAACAGATCTGATGATCGGACATCCAGAATTTTGTTATAACTTTGATGCCACATGCCTTTCCTGTAGCAACTTTTTTTTATCAGGGCTTGGAACCGACATTGCAAATGCACTAGTTTGTGAATCTTAGTGGTTCTTGGTGACTTGCAGTCACCACACAGGGGAATTCTATGTACAAACTTTTCTAGTTAAAAATAACCACAAGAAAAACAGAATCTGAATGCTGAATGATTTTTTATGTAAACTTCAGACACACAAACACACAAACTTAAGACAGACAAACCAAGATTTTTGATTAAAGATGGTCCATATGCAGAATAAGCAGAGTTCCTGCTTAAGCTTTCTTATACTTTTGTCGACGGAGCATCACAGACTTGTAGACTGTTTCAGCATCAACATCTCTGTTCTTCAGGAACTTCAAAATGTAGTCAAGATCTACCAGCTGCTCCTCATGAGATATTATTTCATTTGTCTTAGCCTGGTTTGTTGTTTCATTCTGGACTTTACAATCGTTCATCTCCAGATACTTCATTTCATTATCCATCTGCTCCTCCTCAGGAGTTTTCACGTCACTTTCCTCAGGGGCTCTACCTTCATCTATCATAGTAATTTCTAGATGTGGCTTCAATAACTGACTAAATAATTCAACCTCATATCTCTCATCTTCCAGAAACTTCAAATCCAAAGTTTGTATCTGCTATTTTTCAGGAGCACCACCTTCATCTCCTAGATTTGTTTCTAAATGGTTAGACAGTTTCAACAACTGGCTGAATAATTCAGCCTCACCTTCTCTCACATCGGGAAACTTCAAATCCAGGTGAGTTTTTATTTGCGCTTCAGAAATTCCAGCTTCTTCACTCTTGTTATTCTCTAGATCGAACTTCATGAGCTGGATCAGTCCCTCATCCTCAACTTTCAGCTCGAGAACCTTAACATCCAGGTTGACCATTTTCTGCTCCTCAAGGGCTTCTTCTCTCTCCACACTTTCTTGTTGGAGATTCATTTCTTCGTTCAGATTTTCTTCCTTAGTTTCAGTATCTCTTATCTCCTGAAGCTCCAGATCAGCCTTATTCTGCTCCACAGGAGCATCAACATTATCTCTAAATTAAAAGATAAAAACAGTCAAATGAGTCTCTGCAGGTTTCTTATTGTTACTTGAAGATACAATTCTATTTATTTTTGCTCATATTTACGTTTGATTTGATCCTACAACCTCGTCCTCAAGTTCCTCTCCTGGTCCATCTCTTCTTTTTGACTGGCGCCTTAGTAGTATTACCAGGAACATTCTCAGAATCTTTCAGTTCCAGAAGCTTCACATTCTGAGCTTTTATCTTCTCTTCAAGAGCTCCAATTGCACCTTTCTTTGTCTGTTGATGGACCTTTTGGGGTTGGTTCAGTTCATTTTCATGATTTTTAGATTTTTCTCCAAAAGCTCCAGATTAGCCTTAATCCTCTTAAAGTTCAGCTTTTTCACCCTTGTTGTTCTCCAGATAAACCATGATGGGTTGGATCAGTTCACCCTTCTGGGCTTTCTCATCCTGACTAATCCGCCCTGGTCTGAGATCTCCAGAATGTCAGCATCACTGCTTTCAGAGCTACTTTTCTCAAGAACCACAAGCACTTCCATAGCGTAACGTTTATGTTGGGACATCTGAGGAGCTTCTTTTGCCTCAAGCACTTTCTCAACCTTCTCTTCATCTTCCTGATGTAAATCTTACTTGCATTTCTTTCTGAATATGCTCATCAGTTTCATCTTCCATCCCTTCTCAATTGTTTCTTGGGTTTTGGTGTTGTTTCTTTGCTTCTCTAGTGTGGCTGGCTCGGCCATATTCGGGGATCTCATAAAACTACAAAAACAGCTCATGGTGGTGATTGTTCGCATCGACGTCCAAACACAGAATGATACAGTGTGGCTGAATGCCAAAACATTTTCTTTGATGATGCCATCGCCCTCTCTTAGTGTCCATGGTAACTGTTCTACAGTTAGAGTGCTGCTCTAACACAAGTAGTACTGCTCTAAAAACTTGATCAACTGAGTGTTAAGCAAAAGAACTGCTTGGGAACTGTTGGCTAATGATATGTGTGTTTGTTAAGATTTGTCAATAGTTATAGCACTCCTGAAGGCATAAAGAAGCAATGTGCTAAATTTCACCCACATATGTGTTTAATTTAGGGTCCTTTTCCATACCAGCTTGTTTTAATTACTTAGAGTAAGTGGATGCATTTGGTTAAGTTTATGACCCTCCTTAAAGGAGCTGGGTTCTGGTATAAGGTGAACTCAGTCTGATTGCAAAGTTGTAAATCGCTAGCCTTGCAGGCACACTAACAATGCCTGGACCAAGCTTACAGCCCTTTGACTACAGGACACTCATAAATTTTATTGTAATATTATAACTTAGAGAGAGAATTAGTGGCAACAAAAAGCAAACTACCCCAACAGTTAAACAGTTAAATATCTTGTTTAGTCCGAAACGATTTGAAGTTGGTAAGTTGGGGGGAGGGGGGTTAGACCATTGTAAATAACAGTTTAATTTCAATGTGTTTTCTGCTGATGGCTTAAAACAAATTCACTTCATTTTGAGAGTGTTGGTGACCGTATCAATGAAGCAATTGAAACCAGCATATAAATGCTCAAACTTAGTAATGAAGCCAAGCATTGGTGTAGAATAGAACCTTTGAAGATGTAGAGTAAATAAGGAGCTAGCTAAATTAAAACATGAATATTTCATGTCAGTACCAAACCAAAATAAATTACAGAGAGGGTGATAATGTTCTCCTTGATCTCCCTAAGCAATATAAGGATTGGTCTAAGCCCCCTACAAATCAAAGATGCATTTTTATGGGAGTGACCGAATGAGAGACCCAGCATCGTTAAGGTGCGGATAGCTCTGCTCATTAGAAATGACTGGAGGAAGTAAATCTAAAGATCACTTCCTATTTATGGGCCATGCTCTTAGCCCTGGGTGAAATCCCAGTCCCACAGAGCACCTGACTTTAATGTTGGGAAGTGTGAAATGGAACAAGGCCAGCTACCAATTACAAATTACAATTAATTAAACATTGGGGCCACAGGTATCCTTATCACTGTACTACTACCCATAAATCCAGCTGTTCATACTGCTGCCACTTCATAATTGTACATGATTCAGACGAAACTTGGGCGATGTAAAAGACTTTTACTGTAATTTACTACAGATGCTTAAAACAGACTTTCTCTAGTCAGTTACGTTCTTGTTATTACAAGTTTTTAGAGATTCAATTAATAAATATTTTTATATTAGCAAACACATTAAATAGTTTTCAATAACATTAATTATTCATTTATTTCATTTTCATGTTTCACCACCACTGTCCTAGTAACTTTCATGCTGGGTCCACTTTCTGAGGAATCTTGGCAGAGATTATTAATAATAATAAAAATAATATATTTATGAAAATTACTAAAGAATTTCAATGTTAAATAAAACAAACCTAAACGAAGAATTGGTATTTATAGCAATATAAGAATTGTTAACCTATTTAAAAAGCTTGTCTTAACTAAGTCTTAACTAAACACAATAATTAAAAGCAATGAATAACATATATGGTTAAACTTTGTGGGCAAACAGACTGTCAGTAAAACAAACTGTTTAGTTGTGATAGTCACCAAGAACAAAATTGCATTAATTTAATCTAGATTTAAGAAAAAGCACATTATGCTAGTATTAAGGATGTAATTGCTAATTTTTGATGTCTTACAACTAACTTTATCTTTTCTGAACAGCCATCAACAACAATCCAATTTAAATTGGCCTTGGTTTATCAAATCCTTGTGCTTAATTAAAATTCAGAAGATAGAGAAGACAGAAGGTACATTCTATTAAATCTCAATTGACTCAAACAATTGCAGTTCACAATTCTTAAAAATGATCTTTTTTGTATTTTATTGCAACACTCATGTGACTTTCTTGCTATTTAGAGACAAGGTTACAGCATTTTGTAGAAATATGTAAACAAAAGCTCCTCCAACTTTCCACAGTTTGTATCAGTGTTGAACCATCATACTTTCTCTCGATGATTTCCACATAACAGAACAGTTAGAGGTCAAAACAAGAAGATAACACTTAGCAACCACATGATTACATGCTCACGACGTTTTTCTCTTCATTGATGTTTACTTTTATATCTCCCAATCTAGTCATTTCCTATTTCTGATTGTGAATTAGTAACCCCTTGAAACCCTTATTTCAATCAGATTAAGAACAACATATGGTTTCCTCTCATCCACGTCCGACCTTCACCTGCCACACAAATTATAGGGTATTGAAACAAAAAGTAGATACAAAAAGGATGATCCATCAGAACCTTGGTGGCTGTGAGAAATGTTTTTTGTTTTAAAGCAAAAGCTTCCATTTATTGTTGTAAAACATTGCGTAGTGTCATTTAATAAAAAAGACAATTAGACAACAGCAACCTCAACTGTTAAGTAATAAATAGATTATGTTTTCAATAACTACCAGACTTTGGGCAAATCATCACCTGTTTACATGTTACAGTTTACTGTAAAATAATTTTGAACAAGTAAAACAATTTATTTAATTTTAATTTGTTTAGTTCTTATAACAGACATGTGATTACACCACCACAACATCAAACCTAATGTTGCAACATTATTTTGTCAATAAACCATCAATGAAGATTCAAAGAGGGGAAGTTTGAGTGGTCCATAACTAAGTAACACAGGGAATCAAAGAGACTAAAGCAGAGATTAGCATATCACCCTGTTTACTCTAAAAGTGATATTGTCTGACAACCTTTTTGTTTCCAAAAAGCAAATACCAGCGCCTTTTTGTTTTGCATTTTTTCCATTTGTTTTTAATGTCAGGATACTTCCTGGAACACCCACCAAACAAACTATATTAGAAATAATACAGTTTAATCACTCTTTCTAATTCTTATACTACTTTGTGGTAATTCAGACCTCCATAAAAGCTAGCCAAACATTGAAAATATCGGCAATTTTAAATTGTTGGTGCTGTGCCTTGGGCTCCTTTATCCTTTATCCCTGGTGATTGATTATTCATTATATTTCTGTACCTATAGAAATAAGGCTAGAGAGCCTAAACCTATAATGTCCCCTCAGATTTATAAGGTTCTAGCATATTTTAATGTCAGAATTGAGTAATTCACATATTCTTATTGCGCCAACTTCTTAACATTAATGAAGTGGGGTTTCTCTTTTGTATAAAAAAAAGAATCATTCCACAGATCAGTTTTGCTGTACGGAATGCAAAAATTTTAAATTCAATATCTTAAAACCATATAGAATGCAAATTAAACCTCATATAATAGAAACGTAAAATAATAGAGATGTAAATTATGTAATAATTCAAAGCACAACTTGATCAACCGGCAGTCATGCCACATAACCAGAAACCAGTAATATTTAACATCAGATTAAGATGTTTTACAATCATTTAGTCACCAAAGCATTTACATTGCAGAAAGATAAAACATATATTTTACTGATTTCATCTGTATGCAAGACTAGCCACTTCGCTACACACTAAACTGTTGAAGCCACATCAAAGTTCATCTATCTGAAAGCTTACTAAAACTAGCTGGGTGTGAGAATTCGGGTCTTTTCTACATGTAGTAATGGGTTCACTCCAGGCTTCCTCCCACTATTGCAAATACATGAAATAGAGGTTAATTGGACATATAAAATCGTCCATGAATTTGTTAGATATAACCTTGTGCAATGATGAACCTTGTGTATTTAGTGACTGCCATTTCTCTAAAACATGTAACCAAAGGGTATAAAACAGGATGTTTAGAACAGGATAATAAAGCCTTTGGCTTACATGAATTTATTTATTATTTCCCATTTGAGTTTTTGCTTTTCACTTATTTTCCTTTTTTTGAGGACTAGATTCTTAAAGTCTTAGAAATGCTAACAAGATGGATCTCTTAAGGGAGATGTCCTTGTATATTACTCATTAGAGGTTTGATCAGGCTCCCACTTTTTATATTTGACTTTTTTTCTTAGACTTGTGTTCAATCTTTGGGGATCACCAGATGCTCGGCCTGAGGCAGCTGCCACTATTAACTATCCTGGGTACACCACTGGGAAACATTGTATACCTCCATAAAATATTGGTCAAATCTTCAAAAAACAGAATGTAAATATCACAAATAAGCATTTAATAAATCACAGATGACTTGTAGCACGACTCTTCATGAATTAAAATTACTTTTTAACTTTACGGTTAATAATTTGATTTCAAGCTCTGTAAATTGTTGGTGTTATGATAATTTGAGTAACTGGAATGAACAAAAGTAGAATGAAACCATGTCCAAGATTTTATCAGATCAGAAATTATGATGTGTAAAGTTTAATCATTGTCATTTAAAGGACCGGTCCTCTTTCCTGCTGTCAGAAGGCACTCAGAACCAGCAAGTCTAAAGGTCACAGATCTGATCAGCAATATAGATGCCAGCTGCTCCAACAGAGCAGTGAAATCATCACTACTATACACTCTGGTTTCAATCAAATTAAATCAACAGTGGGAAAGAAAGATGGGTTCGGGCTGCAGTTATTGTATTTGCTCTTGAAGTAAGGGATTACATCTCAATATGCATTTTAGTTCTAAAATTAAGCAGCTCCAGTGAAATGTATTTGAGGAGCATAGTGTGCATAGATTGTTCATTTTAGCAAGATCTGCAGTCATTAAAAATGATGAAGACAGAATTAAACAATAATTATTCTGTGTAGTTCAAATCCTTTTACTAACTAGGACATATTATAGCACTACTGAGCTGGATAATCAGACCCAGATTCTAAAAGATATATTATAGCTATCTAAAGCTTGGCAAGTGATTTTTTTGCTGGTAAGAATTACATTAGTACGATCTTTATATTTGAGAGTGAATTCTGTCGCAAAAAACTTTATAGACATGTTTTATAGAATCCATAGACCTATTCTAACATCTGTTCTAAAAAGAGACATATGTCCCATTCAAAAAGCAATTTTATTATGAAACATGTTGTATACTCATTTTAAACAAATATTTATCATCAATAATACATTAGGTGTAAAAATATACATGTAAGTTGTACATTAAGGGTATACAAAAGTATATTTATTGGACCACGCTGCCTTGGGACCTTCTTGCTATGAGGTGGCAGTTTAATCAAACTAATGTCTTTTATTTTCGAACATATTTAAATATTTTGCATTGCATAATTCATTAATAAAGTATTTTATGATATTAAACAAAAATAGAGACTGTGAAATAGAAAGAAACATTGTTTTATTCACAAGCAAAAACGTCATCCCAAGTATTCATATTATACATTTGTACAGTGTAAAAATTCTTTACAAAACAAAAAAGCAACGATCCATTACAAAATATGATCAAATATGACATACGTTTTGAATAAAAAAGGTCCATTGGAGAAAGTTGGTTAATTAATGACTGTGAACCTATGACAGTAAATGTCAACATTATTACAAAGTTGGAAATTATGTATTAATATAGCCAAAACAATGATTCAAAATTGAATGCAGCATTGTAAGAACGGGCCTGAGTGTGTGTACTTGTAACAGGTTTGTACATCCAAGTAAAGGTTTTCTGATCTGTTCAGAAACGCAGTACGACTAACCAAGTCAGGAACAATTTGATACACCTTAATTTAGTCACAGTTAAGAATCATCCACTTGAAACAGTCATAATGTGTACATGATAGTAGTAGTACATAACAGAGGTATTTGTAAGAAGTCAGGCAAGCTTGTGTAGAGCTTAAGGACTCCAAACGATGCCAGACACTCCTAATCCAAGCAAATCATAGCATCTAAACTTTAAACTCGAAGTCAAAAGCAATGCCTGGCATTATTACTATAGTGTATTGTGTACACAGTAGTACAGTAAAAAAAACTTAAATGTTTACCATAGTTGGTCAATTATATCAAGATATGTGTGTAGACAATGTGTCTTTGTCTACTGCGACAATGTACTACTGTCTAGTTTCACGGCACAAATTAGATCAACTCTCCATGACTCTCTGAAAAGCACCACTGGCTATGAGTTGGGGGGAAGCCAAACCCAGGGTGTGGAAATACATTTTTAGTAAGTTTAAATTCAGGGGCCGAAAGAGTTTTTATATCCCGAAGACCCCTCTTATACCCCTTCAATATTTCCTGGCTTGATCCCAGCACTAAAATGCACTGGGTTGTGATTCCTGGTGACTGGGAGCCGACTGGTGGCAACGCCAGCATTTCCAAAACCTTGTCTCTGGTGTGCTAGCAGAATATTCTGTTGCATCGCCTGGCAGTAAAACATAGTCCAGTCCACTAGCTCCTAAATTCACAGGACACTGAGTCTCGGTAAACATTAAACAATACAAGCAAGAGCTCACAGTGAGTTTGAATGTGTGTTTTCATTCCATTATGAATCGAAAAACTAGTCAAGCAAAATATGATCAAAATACCATCAGTACCAATGTAAGAAATTGACCAAAAAAACTATGTTCCATTTAAACTAAATTATTTAAGGCAACTAAGCAAGTCAAGATTAAAAATGTGTAGAGAAATAGTTGGGTTCCACCAAGGCTGGCAGTGGATGCCTTACAACAGTGTTACATATGCAGCGTTTTTAGATACAAGACATCAGATATTTATTTGATATGTGAAGAATATTTATACAATAACACTAAAAAAGAACACAAACATCTGGAGTTTAGATGACAAAATGCTGATGATAGTACAGGAGAACACCTCGGATAAAGCAATAACATTAGCTTATTGCTTTCCTTTCTCCTTTCAAATAAGCTCCTTACAAAATGATATTTTACAAATGAATCATATAAATACAATGCACTATACAATGCAATATAAAATCATTATCTTCGTAAAAGGAATATGTTAAGGGTTGGCTTAGGTATGCTGGTAAGAACACTAGCACCAATACAAAAAAAATAATGATTGAAATTATATAACAAAGGCACTTTGTGGTATAGAAGAACTCTTGGGTAAATGATGCCAGTTACTTTCTTTTGCTCACAGCAAAAATCCCGGGTTGTTGCTTTGACCTTTCCGCTACACAGTGCAAGGCACTATGTGCTACCAGTCTTCCCTCAAAAATAGGACAATCCTCTAAGGTGTGTTTGAGCTTCAGGTCTCTTTCCTTTTTTTGTTCAGTGTCAGTGAAGTGGCTGCTACATTTCATTTTCCTTCCATTCACACCTTCCGAGACATTTCGCCATTCTTTGTCTTCTCATTTGCCGATTTCACACTTCCACTTCTCGCAGACCTTCCTGAATCTCAGATGCTACTCTGATGTCGAAGCAGGTCACCATCATAACGCGTGACTTGCACAAATTGACGCAGTACTCGAGATCACTCGTGACTTGCTCTAGTGTTTCAAGATACTCCTGTGACTCCTGGTCCAGGTCCTGATCCACCTCAACTGAAAGACAAAGTAATAATTGTTTACCAACGGGTAGTACATAGTACATTTGTGTAGTGTTCAAATACAAATGTTTATGACTGGGGCATGAAATCTGAATTCTCACTCAAATTTATGACGAGCCATTCTTAAACATACTTTCCCCTCAGAAATATAAGGTTCTAACTGCATTCTAAGCGATTTGGAGATATTGAGCGTTAAAGATTTTGATTAACATTAGCAGAACTGATCCGTGGGGAAAAGACCGCATATAATGTTGATGGGTTGTTACAGATTAAGAATGTGAATAACTTAATTTTGGACAAAAAATGTCAAATTTTTGTCAAATAATTTTATGATTCCAAAGGCTAGACAACATGGCTAGGTGCTTGATTTGATTATACACCTTCAGCAATGAGACTAACACACTTGAAAGTTATTAACTAACAAGTATGCCCCAATAATTTTATCTATATAGTGTCTGAATCATTTCTGCATATTCCCTTCATATACTTCAAATATGACCCAAACCACAGAATCATTAATATATCAAAAACACTCACACTCTCCTATCCACTTTCTAGGGTCCATCATCAGTCTGGCTTTCGTGTCCTCTAAATCTTCTTTTAAAGTCTCATGTTTGACTTGGAGGTCTCTGATCTGCTGCTGTCGCCGCTCTACCTCCTTCAACTTTGTGTTTAAGTATACAAGTCCCTACAAAAAGAGATATATCGGTATTTGACATTAGAAACCACAAAATAATTATAATTACTATATTAAAAACATTCGAAAGGAATATTAAATTTGCTCTACAAAATAACTGGTAGACATGATATTGGTAGAGGTGAACAACAAAATTCACTGTGTTAGAATATATTAAGAATCAACATACCTTATCAGCATTCTGGACTGGTTGCTGTATAAGAAACAGAAAGAGTAATTTTAATATAAAATAATGTACAAATCCTCCAAAAATTGTGATTGTCTTCTGACACAATAAGTTCACCTCAGTTATTAGCTCAGGTCTCCGCCTCTGCAGTCGTTCCACATCATCAATCTCATACACCTTGATTTCAAAAGGCTCTTTCAATGGGCCAGACATAGGCGGTAGGTCCACCCACTGGCCTGTAGCACTGGGTTTCATTCCAAGAGATGAAGTGTCTGGTAAGGGAGCAGGGATGAGACGCCGTCGCTGAATGACTAGAGTAGCCGGAAAGATGAGTAGAGAATGAGACAGTCAAATAAAGACACACTGATGTTTGAATGTTTAACAATAGATGAACGACTGGGACAAATCATTAAAAAAGTAATTAGCAAGAAAAATATAATTAGATTTATTTAAATATATTAACATTAGCCTGAGTTGCAAAACATTCATGTTAAATATTGATAGCCAAAAATTGAGTCTGATTGATTTCCTGAGGCAAAAGCAGATTATGTTGGCCAACAATGTGTTTTTTTTTATTATTATTCTGAACATTTTAAGGTCATGCACATTCAACAGTACGTTCCATGTCGAAGAATTTAGAATGCTGATTTATTTAACCTTTTCCCAAAATTATAAACAGTACATAGATCACCGATCTTGCTCTAAGGAGAAGGCAGAATAGGAACAGGCATGGGCTTATCCTCATTGAGATTCACCCCACTGCCGTTACCACTGTCGGAATCTCCAGATCCCCTTATGTGTTTAACCAGGGGTGTGGCAGTTCCCTCCCCTGATTGTCGCACACAAGCTCTGCTTGTTAAGTACCCATGATGGTTCACTGCTTCTGAATGTGGAAGACTTGCGTTCCTTATTGTAGATGTTGCAAGGCATAATATTTCTTAAACCTTTTTCCAGTATTGTCAACAGTAGATGATACGACAATTTCTTTAATATTTAACTGATTGCCATTCAGCATTCCGAGCCTTGTCCCATCATTGCTCATCTCACCCAAAAATCTAAGTGGCATTCTTCTTGCAGAACCCTAAGCAAAGGTGAAAAATCCCCTAAACACAATGCTGATATTCTGCATCAGTGAAAAACCGAAGTATCAGTTAATAGACTGACAAAAGAGAAATGAAGCCATGATATGAATAGAAAATGTGCCACCTGGAGCGTATCAGAGCTCACAAGTCATAGGTGAATGTCAATGGGAGACTCAGTGGCCCCTATACCAGCCGAATTAGGCTACACAGCACGACACATCTCTTAACGTGAGTGGACTTCCAAATCACAGTTTAAAATCAAACCAGTTACAGCCACATTGTGCTGAAAACAGTATTCCGGTCATTTATCATGTTAGAAGGTGCATACTAATGTGTTAATAATGTGACTTTAACTCCTCTCGGCATGAACCGTTCATCATAAGAAAATAGATATTGATAATGTATGGACATTGATCATCATAAGAAAAAGACATTGCTACTTATTTGTATGAACAAGTGCAGAATAATGTCAACATATTAATTTATATGTCATTAAAAATTCAAGCAAGTTAACAGTTTAGTGACCAATGCTCTACTAGAGCACATAACTGAAATACTGTGAGGTCAAAACACCAATTCTACTCACCATTTGATCTTTTTTTGGGTGCTTTTGAGCTTCTTATTCGTAAAGAAGAAGACATCCCACTTTCACTCATAGAGTCGTGAGCTGATGAGGCACTTCCAGTGGCCTCGCTGTCCCTGATCATGCTCTCGTACCCGCTACTTCCTCCACTGTGGTAGAACAGAGCAGTTCTCCCCATGGCAGGGGGCAACTCTCCACTTAAAACGCTGCTGTTGTCACTTCCGTGTCCACTGCTGTACCTTTGGGGCCTTCTTGGGGCAGTGATCTTGCTATAAGGAGAAGGCAGAATGGGAATAGGCGTGGGCTTATCCTCATTGAGATTCACCCCACTGTCGTTACCACTGTCGGAATCGACGGAGCCCCTTATCAGTTTACCCGAGGCTGTGACAGATACAAGCTCCCCTACACGACTGTTCGTCGCACGCATTGCTTGCTTAGTCCCCATGATAGTTCCCCGTGTTGGTTTACTGGTGCATCCCACCGCTGCACGAGGTAATGCACTTTTTCCTGATGGTGGAAGACTGGCGTTCCTCGTTGTAGATGTTGCAAGAGACTTTGTTGAGGAACTAAGGGCTTTGGAATTGTTGGTAGATAGTGTGCGAGCTTTGTTCCCATTTACAGGCACTGGTCTTGAATTAAGGCTGCTTTTGAGATGCCCAGTTTTTCCCATGTTGAACTGGTTAACACACGGAAGTGGAGAGGTAGTGCTGGCAACAGGTGATCCAAACTTGGATGCAGACCTGGTCGACTTTCCGCTGAGACTTGCACCACTGTTTTCTCGACTTAAAACAGGTCTTGATCCTAAAGATGTCAAGCTGTCACATCTTTCCAGGGATGTTTGGCTTCCATATAGGTGTCCGACTTCTCCTCTTGGTCCCCTGGCCTTGAGACTTGAGGTTGATTTCAGTAAACTGTGGTCTGGCTTCAAATTAGATGCTTTTAAACTGTGAGTATCACCTCTGGAATCATCTGACTCTGACTTTGTGGGCCTTTGTGCCAAAAACTTTCCTGTTTCATATGCAGATTTTAAGGCACTTGGGGCTAACAAGACTCGGTTCTTTTGCTCCAGACTGGACTTGCGTGTTGGAGGTGAAGGAACTCCACTTGGCAGTAGACTTCCATCCCGGTGATTTCCCTTCCCATTTTTCTCTAAAGATGAGTACTTTAAACTGCCAGCTGATGACCCAGAGTCCAAGCTGACTTTAACATCAATTGATGTATGAATGACTGGTACAATGCCAAGTGTCGTTGCACCTCTTCTGAGCAGCGGCATTTTGCTCAGGGTCTCTATCTTTTTGCAGTTGCTGGATTTTTCACATCCATCCACCACCCTTTGTGATGTATTATTTCCCAGTGATTGGGGTATATGAGGTATACTGTTGTAATGCATGCCTGCTTTTCTGGGTGGTATGCCACTTGGTGGTGTGTTTTTTATTAGTTTGGAATTAAAGCCTGAATTTGACAGTGCATGTGACTCGTTCTCTTTTCGATACCATGGATCCTCAGGTGTGCCTTCTAGTCTTGTTGGTTCACGTCTCCAGTTACTGCTTTTACTGCTTTCACTGATGCTACTGCCCTGTGCTGTGGATGAGGTAGGTTTTATTTTTCGGGGAAGACTACAATTTACAACGTGTCGATCTTGTAAGGTCTGTGTTGGGGATAAACTGTTATTTGGTTTTGCTATTTTTGATGGATTCCTGCTGGATGCTTTTGTGGATTCTGGAGAGGATGAGCACTTACTAAGGGATAGTTTACTTGAAGTGGCACTGTCACTATCCAATTCAGAGAAACTAAAGCCACTGTCATTAAGAGAGCTATTGGGCTCAGAACTGTTTGTGCAAAGGCCAAAAGGATTCATGTAAAATGCACTTCCTGGGTCGATGTTAATACTGTCTGGAAGAAAGACATCTGTATTGTGGGCCCCTTCGCTCTCTGAAGTGGAGACACTTACATCGCTAAGCCAAGAACTGATTGAGGAACCGTGACTGTCCAAGGAGACCAAAGTTTCCTTCTGAAATGGTGCTACCATTTCAATCGTCACACCAGAGGCACCGATGTTGGATGTATATGCATCAAATTCATCATTAATACTGCTAATAATGCTTACTGGTCTAGATCCTGATGCAATGGCCTGGACAGAGCAATCACTGTTAAAACTTATTATACTGGAAGGTCTACCATTGTCCACAATGTTACCAATAGATCCAATAGATAGTTCTTCTACAAGGGTAAAAACGAGTTCATCCTCTCCATTCAATTCGACTGGCTGCTGAAGGGTGACTGTAGTCCTTAAGATGTCCCGTTCCCTAAGTGTAGACCTCAGCTGACACACTTCAATAGGAGAGTGTTGGTTTGCATGATGGGCCCTGCTCAAGACAGGAGAATTCCCATGTGAATCACCCGGCTTTTTTACTTGATAGCTCATTCCAATAGGTGGTACTCTAGTAGCAGATCTGTGTTCCGCTTCACTGTTAACATTGTCTTGTGGTGGTGGAGGGGCAGGATTGGGTAGTTTTTTGTTTAAAAATACCTTTTCTCTCACTACTGGCTCTGAGAATTGAGATATTTTGGGGTTTTCTTGTTTTATAGGTGAGCTCAGATCTGAATTGTTTGTCTCAAGCTTGTCTTTTTCTGACATTGTGACACCTTGCAATTTGGAATGTTCATTATTAAACTTGTGTTTGGGGCTGCTAGGGAGTTTACTATGTGAAGAAAGGGGGTGTTTGGATAAACCAGAGTCTTGTTGGCAGGTAGAAGTGTTTGGAGAAGGCTTCACCGAAATTAAAGAAGCTGAGGCTTCTTGGTGTTGTGTGTCCATTTTAGGGCTTCCTTGACATCCTTTAGCTTCCCCAACAAAAACATTTGGTGCCTCACTACCATCGATACATTCCAGTCGTTCCTGAAGCTCAGCAAAGGTGTTGCATTTAAAATGATCCCGATCGGCTGGTCCTTCCTTACTGCGCTGCTTTCTGTTGAGGGATGGGATAATAGGGACGAAGGCGGGAGGACCCTCGTTATCACTGAGCTCTCGGTCAGAAATTGTTGCACCGTTAGGGCCGACGTAAATCACAGTATCGCATGACTGTTCACTGCTTGAGGAGTAATCAGGCTCACTAAGCAGTGAGGGCATATCTGGATCCAGGGCCACGGTCCGTGGATGGAATGGTCTTAAATGTGGGGGTCTGCGAACTCTTCCTTCATCACAGGAGCTTTCTCCACCAGAGGAACTGGACGCATACTATACAAAAGAAAATTCATATTAAAATAATTTGTCTGCATGTGTTAAAAAGAACAACATATTTATAAACTTAAACTTTATTGTTTTACTTTAGATTCTAAAATTATGCTGAACATTATCCGACCAGCTAGACTGTTAAGTCAACAGTTAAGAGATTCATTTCGTTTTATGTGTAAGTAATGATCATGCAACCTTCCTTATTTATATAAGGAATAACTTATTCACCATTTTGAGCTATCAATGAGCCCTGGCCACCCATAACCATATCGCTAGGTTAATACATTTTCTTCCTTGGAACACTTTTGATAGACACTGAAAAGTTTTGGAGATGCTCTGTTCTTGTCTTTTAGCAATCACAATCTGGCACCTGCTAGAATCCTTACATCTATTCATTTTTCTCGCTTCTTACTTTGTAAAGTAGTAGTAGACTTTGTAAAATATTTTCATATGTGTTCATATATGTTTCATGTGTTCATATATGTTCATATATATTTTCACATTTCAAGTGTTAGACTCTATTGATAGAAATCTCTTAGACTATGGAAAAATCATAAAGCTTCAAACGTCCCAACATTTTCAAGTAATCAATGTGACTTTTTATTCATTCATTTAGTTTTGAGTTTGTTCAAATACTGTTTACATGACACGTTCAATTTTGTAATCATAGACAAAAATTAAAGCTGAAGTAAAAAGTAAGAAATATATTGACCTTGGACTTCTTCTTTCTCATGCGGTGTATTCTAGATGCCAGCTGAATAGTGGTGAGTGAATCAGCAAAATAAGCAGGTGAGTCTGACACATGGGCTATCATTGTTGTTCTGCAGTTGATGTTCCCGAGTGAATCACGAAGCAGCATCGTAAGCTTGCTGTCCCTGAACAACAAAAGTGTGAAAAATCAGAACACAATCCACATTTTTACACTTAGACCATGATGATGTCGTTATGTTCTGTCCAAAAGACTTAAACTTAGTGAGAGTTTTCCCACACAGACGATATTCAAAAATAAAGCTTTACAATTCATTTGTAATCCTTCGGCTGTCAAAGCAATGTAGGCAAATTTTGCAAGTTCTCACAAAGGTGCAGAATTAACTTTATACGTTGCACACAGCTCAGCAAATTACATCAGCTGCACACAGACCAAACAATAAATCTGTCAACAACCCGCAACATGCTTAATCTTGTTGCTGACAGCTTTGATTATGTATTCATACTCTTTCTGTTGCATCTTTGGAAAAGTGAATCACAATAAACCTCAGAAATCTTTCACAGAAATGTTGGTTAACAGGAAAGCAAATATGTGTGAACTTCACAAAATGATAATTTAAAGACATTACACATCACACATTACACAGAATGAAATGTCAAAATGCCATTTTCATAAAAAACAAACAACACCTGCTGACAAAATAATGCATTCTTACCTGTATGGTATGTGCTTGGCGCCGTTTGTTAAGGCCAGGATGACATTGCCTAAGGCAGTAAGCGAAAGACACAGTCCACCTCCTCCATCTCTGCTCTTACTAAGCACCTTCTCACAGCTGCCCAGATCGATAAGGTGTAGTCTACTTCTACCCCCAGACACTGTGAAGAGAACAAGAAAAAATGACCAATTATAACGGCATCTGCTGTTATCTAAACATTCAGGTGAAATATATTATTTTTATCACTTACTGAACCTTGTAATTAGTGTTAATCCTTGAGTTACATGTAAGACACTAATCACGATAACATGAGGTTTGTCTTCTACTGATCTTTCTTTTTAGTCTAGTGATATTCATTCATTCATTGATCTAATGTCCTTCCTAAAGATGCACTGGTTACTCTGAATTACATGTTAGTGTGTGAGTGTAGGGTACCCAGTAATAATTTCGTTTCCTGTTTATTCACAAAATCCCATTAAACCATTGTCTAATTGTCATTAGGTGTAAGTCAATCAGAGCTAAATTTTAAATAGCCGGCTAGTGGTAAAACAAACATACAAACCAAGAACAATAATGTGAAATTTAGAAGCAGAAATAATATACCAACAAAAGTGTGACTTTAAACACAAAAGTCTGTAGTTTTTTTTAAACAGTAGTAGCCAGGTGGGTAGAGCCAGGTCGGTAAAAACCTAGTGGGTAGACCTTTTTATAATCTAAAAAGGTTGAAAGTTTAAAACCAAGCTCTTCCATGCAGCCACTGTAGGGCTCATGATGCTTCAGGGGTGCAATACAATAGCTGACCCTGCACTCTGACCCCAGCTTTGAAACACTGGATATGTGAAGAAAGAATTTCATTGTACTGTACACCTGTATATGTATACTTGAAAAATAAAGGCATTCTGTTCTATTGTAAGAGGCAGTCGCGAGCATCAATGCTTATAAATTATTTATGAATTCTCAGTCCGGATTGATTCAGTTCTTAGTCGAGTTTAACAGCTGTACATACTATCATTTGTTAATAGTTATATAAACTCAAACTGCTAAAGAAATTATGTTTTAGTCCAAAGTAGTCATGATAGACCAAAGTAGTCAAAACATGATAGTGCAGCACTGCTTAATTTACAATAGAGTTATACTGTCATAACAAAATATTATAGCTTTTTTTTTAAAGCTGTCATTCTGCAATCATAAAATCTTAACATTAACAGAGCTTCACATTAAGACATAGACATTATCTTATGCTGAAAGTTAACAATGTGAAAAATTGTGACATTATCTTTAATATTCTAATATTCTAGTTTCAACTCTTGGTACTGAGTGCTTTTTAAAAGCTACTAGTTTGTTGTTTATTTCATTTTTATTGTGAGTGCTTGTTACAAATGAAGTCAGATGCTTAGCATTTACCTTTGCTAATGAGAAATGCAGCATTGCACTGACATGTTCTTCTAAGTTATGATTATGGTCATTAGCTGCTCATGAATTATTACTATCTGTAAAAATTCCCATTACGATTTAATGAAGTGGTCAAAACGGGCCTGACTGATTTACCTTGTGCATGACAAAATGAGAGGAAAAATGAAAGCGTTATGGGACGGTAGCTCTGATTAAGTCTGTAATAACTTAGCTATTAGATTAATGAGTTTGAGATGCAGTTTCCCTCCTGTGTGAATATGAAGAGTAGGAATGAAAACTAAATGGGAGTGCAGCCCATTGATTAAATGCACACTGGGATATCATCACCGCTGGAATGTCAATTACCAGATACTTACTTCCACCCTTCCCGCTCTTCTCCATGCGATACTGATAAATGTGGAGGGTGAAGAGCATATGTGAGTTGCGTCGATCCTCCTCGTCTGCGTCGGAACGACTGGTACTACGAGCCGCCAGAGCCGCGTCGAGAAAGAGGGCGGCCTTCTCAGCAGTTGGTGCTCGTAACTCGCTGTGATTTTGAAGCTGTCAGATAGAAAAAAAGGTAAGAATCAAGGTAGGAAGTGAGTCCGAAGATTGATTGATGGATTCGTGATAGAATAAGTGCAGAAGCTGTTCAAAGGGGAAACATTGTTTCTGTCTACCTGCACAGCTAATGAAAGGATCAGGTATTCTGTAACATTTTACACTCACAGAAGTAATGGCCTTATGAATGCTTAAATATGTATATAATGCTTAAGTGCTTGAAAAAAGTGTGGTGCTATCCTCACATTGTAGCCCATACAATGACATTAATCCTTCTATATCTAGTGAATTCCAAGCCTTTGCAGAACACCTGACATTTTACACTCTGCTGAATGTTTTACCCATGAGAATGTATCAAAAGGATTAAATAAAACTGAAATCTTATATGTTTATGCCTTTGGGCCTCTCGGAATTGCTTGAATTATACTTGAGGTATGTCAATGTTGAATACTCTTTTCATCACTGTGCTTTTTACACACACACACACACACACACACACACACACACACACACACACACACACACACACACACACACACACACA
>JAOUQU010000002.1:3279545-3292721 GCA_028566735.1 Ammoglanis amapaensis
AATTTTTAGTGAAATGGTTGGTTGTTATCCGAATTGGACGCTATCAGGGGCGTTCGTTAACCGAGGTTCCACTGTATATGAATCTAGCTATCCTATTACATGTACTTTCAAAGGTGATGCCCATATAGTAAAACCGCTTGTGTCTATTTTAAGTGATGTTTCATGATTGCAGAAAATAGCAAAATATTAAATTAATACTTCAGTGTTTCCCTTAAGTATATAAAAACTCAAAGTGACCCACTTTAAATTTTGGACAGTTGGACTGGCGGTTAGAAAACTGGGCTTGTGATCAGTAGGTTGCCGCTTTGATTCCAAGTGTCAACAGGTCACAACTTAAGTGCCTTTGAGCAAAGTACTGAACTCCTAACTGCTCCGTGGCTAGGGCTTCGCACCATTGCTGGGCACGTGTGCTCACTGCTGCCCCCTAGCGTGTGTTCACATTTGTGTGTAAATGAATGTTTAACTAAACGGATTGAGTTAAATGAGAAGGAATAAAATCACTATTATGTCCTAGTTTTGATGGCTGCAGCGAATAGAAGGAAGCTTGGGTATATCAGGTGTGTATTATGTATCGTGCAGATCACATACATGCTGATTGTTTTCTCTGGGGGGAAATGGGATCTTGCAAAAAGAAAATGTAGAAACGCCCAACACTGGTTGTGTGCGTGACCCAAGATTTCCAAGTTCTAACACGATGATGAAAATAAAAACATTTTTAGTAAGTCATTAAGATAATTTGAGCCACATAATACTATTTACAACATGCTAACAGTGCATAGACATTTTACTTAAAAAAAAGAATGTAGTTTGTCTATATTGCATCCATAGATACAGAAAACGGTACATACTAAAATACTAAAGCTTTTTACTTTTTAATAGATGTATATAGTGTGTTTATATTAATGTAGTTTGTCTATATTGTATCCATACATACAGAACAAGTTGGCTGTGTTCAGACTGGAATTTCTCTTGGGTTATTAATATTGTGATCACAAACAACGGTAATTACACAGTGCTTACACACAACAGTATGACAATAAACATAATTGGCTACAAATATGGACTTTTCTAGTCCAAGAACAATGCACAGCTGTTTGCTAATCAGATATGAAATAATAAATAACATGTGCCAGGTAGTGTATGGTTTATAATGATGAATAATGAAAGTCAGTCAGTCTAGTGAGTAATCTAGTTTTCAAAATTAAATAACTTATTTAACTTTTTTAAATTGTTTTTTTTCTTGCATGTCTGTAGGTTGTGCACATACAACAGCAGATTTGTCCCGAGCTTTGGAGCCATAAAGTTGCACAGCTAAAGCTTTTCTATTCGTTTTCATTTGGCTGTGTTTTCTATTGAGCCGCTGAGATTTCGGGTTGCCAATAAACCAGCAGCAGAAGGGTAAACGGTTTTCTGTTTCTGTGATTTCATTGCAAAGTACAGAATCACATCAGAATTGATTTAGAATACTGAGTCTCAGCTCTGCCATCTGTTTGTATGAACCATTGGCATTACCCAAGAGAGGGTCTCCACATATCCGAGCCAGTATGACCAGTGACCAGCTATTTAACAGAGTCAAGGACTAATGTTGATCAGGGTGTGCACAGATCTGATAGACATATGAACTCAGGGAGTGAGTGCAGGTAACGAGAACACAATAAAAACCATACTGGTGTTTTATTTAGCAATGACCTGATAAGTTTGAATTTAATGCAATATTAAAACAATGCAACTTTTTAGTTTTGGCTCATGGCCTTTAACTGAGATGAACCTTTGGCGCCTTAAAAGTAATTATTTGTATCCCAGCTACTACAAAAAAACTGTTATCCAATTACTCATCAAACTAACACATTGCAAAAAGCAATGTATAACAACATATCTGGTGCAGCTATAAACGCAACTCAACCTTCACTGAGGTGTCCTCTTTGTCACCACCTCATATCTGGTCAGCCTAGAATTGATTTCATGTGATGAACGGATTCAGAACACTATTCCAGCTTTGAAAGCTGAGTAATGTGAGAATATAGGAACTGTTTAATGTTTATAGTGTAACTGAAGTATTTGTTTAAGAATTGTTCTTACAATGTTAGCTAGTTTAACTGATAAATCGCTAAGTAATACAATAGCTAAAGCCTGTGTAACTATGGATCAGTCCACCTTAACCCCGTTGAAGCTCACTGAAGTTTAACTGATGTGCATGTAGCATTAGCTCACATGTAGCAATGTAGTGATCATGGTGATTTAAACTACCGGTACCTTGTTATTCAGTGAATCCAGTGATTGTTCAAGAGAAATATATTGACCAAAATAGGGTTAATATAGGGTCCTGAATAGTGGAACCAAATTTTACTTTTACTTGAAAAGACTTGATAAAAACAGTCTATGTTTTTCCTTATGATACGGTTCTGTCAATAACAAAGTAGTGACAAATCCGAATACATCAAACTTTTACAGATAGGTGCAAACAAATAGTAATAATACAGCAGGTGGAACACTTTGAAGCCCCATGTCAAAATATTTTAGAATGTCACCTACTGGATTCGACTGAGGTAGGAAATTGTTGACGCGTGAGATGCTCCACATGCCTTCCAGATACTGCTGAGCCTGAATGGTGACCGAGCTAAGAGCACCACTAAGAGTACCACTTCCCACAGTGACCTGAACACTTGGCTTGGCACCTGGTGCCCATCCCAGGCCCCTCTGCTGCTCTGCCACATGCATCATTCTGTACTCTGGGTGAGGGATTCTGGATATAGGGGCTCTAGATGAGAGCTTGAGAACACTCTGGGTGGTCACTCTTGTAGGCTGCCCAGTAAAGATCCTGGAGGGTAGAGCTGGCAAACGGGGCAAGTTTGTGGCAGGGCACTGGTCCTGAAGAGCTTGCAGAGCCTGCTCCCTTAATTGCTGCACAGAAGTGGAACACACCTGACACCTAGCACCCTCATGTTCACCCTGCATTGACCAGTCTGGCACCTGCAACTGGTCAAAGAGGAATGTGGCGAAACCAGGGTCCTAGAAACAAGTAAAAAACAAAATAAATTAAATACTCAAAAACGGCTGCCGTTAAGCCATTGACATTTTTTCGGGTGTTTAAATGACTACATTACAGCCACCACAAAACACCTACACGTATCTATGTGTCTTTATACATGATGTACGAACAATCCTGACAGATGCAGAACAAGTGTGAGTCTCAATTGGCTTTTTGTTACTAAGACAGATTACATATTAATTATCATCACTCTTTAATGCACGTTTATTTGGAGGCTGAATGTGACGGGTAGCACGTGGAAGGCAATTGAAGACTGAGGACAATTAGCTTGCGATACGTATAAAATAAGTTAATCGCCAGCAAGTCAACAGATTACATGCTGTTAAGAAATAGTTCTGTGGATCCTTTCATCATTAAACTTATTTGTCATCCTTAAACGAATGTGCATTCGTAATAAGTTATAATAATACTGTTAACAGTTCTAACGTAAACCTCATCACAAAATATCTCTCAAAAAATATTTAGCATTTTACAAAATGATTTACTACCATTTACTGGCCATGATGACAACCAAGCAAGTGCCAAAGCAAACAGCAGACCTCTTGAGAAGTATAAAAGTGGCTAAGCTTGTGCAGTGGTGGGATCAGGCTGCGTAAATGTTTATATGGCCTCTGAGACTTACACATGGATGGGGATAATAATGACAACATAGAGCGCAGGCACAAACATAAAACTTCCAGATGATGCCTGCCTCCTGGACCTAAATAATGCACGTGATGTGTTAAGCTGCAGAATGACAATAGCTACTCAAGGTCAAAAGTTCTGAGCACATCTAACAAGGGCGCACTGGTCATAATAGGAAACAAGTGCTTGTTAAAAGAGAAAGATTTGATTAAAAAAAAGATTTAGTTAAAAGTCTAGGATTAAAAGCAATCTTAAAGCATTTTACTGTTTGAACATCTATAATGACAGTCATCTATCCATCTATCATTCAGCTTAAAACCGTTGCCTGTTGGGTGTCCAATGCTATATTTCAGGCATCAGACTTTAATTGTCTTGTGCCTTTAAATCCAGCGTTTGGACAACCCTTCTCCAACCTCTATACTTAGACCAGGCACATAGCGGATATGTATGTATCACCCCCTCCCCATGCCCCCCACCTGGGCATTGAACTCAAGACTTTTTGCTGTGAGTGCTATCCACTAAGTCAAGCCACCCAATTAAAGTCATATAAAAAATGTAAATATTTTATTAAAAATATGTTAATATTGTAAAACATTAAGAATAGAGATATGCAATGGGCATTGGGGCACGTTGGCACCAGTGGGTAGCATTGTCGCTTCATAGCAAGAAGATCATGGGTTTGATGTGGTAGGATAGTCCAAGTCCTTTCATTGTTGAGTTTGCATGTTCTCACAGTGTCTGAGTGCGGTCTACTCCGGTTTCCTCCTCAATTAAAAAACAAGCAATTGTGGTAAATTGAATATGCAATATTGTTCATGGCTGAGTTTGATATAAAGTTGATTGTTTTTTATAAATGTCACTAAAAGTGTAGACCGTTAATATCCAAATAAACAAACAAACAAGAATTAAAAGTGGAAACATAAATTCAACATTGTCGTTTGTGAATAAGGTTGGATTTTTTTGTATGTTATGGTGAATAGTACAAACACATCCTTCATTCTGATCTAAACTGGGACAAAATCTAACCCGGAGACTTTTTAAATAGAGCAGAAATACAACAATCCAACCCTGTGTGACAATCTCACCAATTAACTTTCCCACTCACAGACAGCTTTTCCCACAGACAGTGAAAAGTAAAAGAAAAATAAATGTCCAAGAAAGAAATTATAAACAGCACTGGCACAATGGTACAACAGACCTGTCCTCATGTTAACTGTTGATCTTACATGCAAAAGAATTCAGAAAATGATTGTGCCTGAAAGCTGAAGGAATCTGTATCTCCTATAATCGGTTTTTCTACATTTTCCAACTTCTAAAACATGGCAATAGGTGAACTGACTATTCTAAATCACCCAAAGGTGCAATTAAATTATTTTACTAGATAACATACTGTATAATGATTATAAATAATGATGGCTTGTAATGGGCTGATGCCCTCTCCAGCATCCTGATTTACTATTCTGTTTGCTATGATTTCCATAGCAACTGTAGAATCTAAATCTGCTATATTGCTAAATATGTTTCAGCACTCATTATGTTTGATTCATGCATTAGGATTCAATTCATACAATAAAACATCAAACTGGGATTTAGAAATTCAAAGATTTCAAAAAAAATTTTAGTGGGCACAATATCACAAAGTGTTAGATTTGTTAAACAGACTCCCTGAAGAACCACTGTGTAAAATAATAATAAATAAATCTAATCTAATCTAATCTGTAGCCTCAAAAATAGTAACTATGTGATGGCTAATTTATGCTGTATTATTGTTAATTTAAAATAAAATGAATTCATAAATTTTTATCAAGTTGTTGTTGTAGACCATTAATGATTATACATTCAAGTGACTCGGAACCAGTAGCGGTTGCTGGTCTTTCAAAAAGGGGAACCTCATTGTCGACTTGCATCAACAAGTATGCCTATACTGATTGACTGAATGAACTTAAAAAATTAAACTTGAAATTCTGTTAAATTAAATGTAATTATGTTAAGTATGACAAACTGAAACAATGAAATACTATAAGTGTGTTTTATTTATCAACAATGGAAATTGTCAAGTACCAACCAAATACCAAAAAATGGGTTTCAGTTTGTTTGTTTGCTTGCACTTAAAATCTATTATATGAATGAAGCTCCCAATGATTAAGTAACAATGTAGATCTCAAAAAAGCTGTTAATCAAAACAGGATTCAGCCTTTCGACTGATCCCCCAATCATCTAGCAAACGTACTGCATCCAGACACGAACAAAGCTCCATTATGAAAATTGCCTACAAAATCATGACATTTATTCAATGCAAGTGTTGCCAGTGAAGCAATGAAAACATTTTTCCATACAGTCCAGCTGAAGTGAACAGACGCTTAGCTTCTACAGGCAAATGCACTGACATTATAAAAAGTTTACAAAATCAAGTCAATGGGTTTGTGATAAGTAGCTGATTCAAAAAGAACACGTATACACATATTATACATACAACAACTACACATATTTGACACAAATGACACATTCAACGCATATGTACAGATTTCAATTTTTAATATTTTAGGTAAAGCTGAGCTGCCCTTGCAATCTTCGAGAAATCGCCGCTGTTTGAAAATCAGTATGAAATTAGAATCACACCATTTCCAATGTGTTTCCTCAGAAGTAAAAAACCCAGTTTCGAGTTCAAATCAAATGCACCATTAGCTTAGGGGTATCATGAAAAAAACATAACCAGTTGGTGAAGATAACACAGATCATCATATTCATGAAGCAGGAATGGAAAACAAAGGCACATTTTAGTTACACTAAGAGATCCGGTGGTAGAAGGTAGAAAGGCAGAAATAAAGAAAAAATACAGAATGAGATGATGAGTGTTAGTCTGCTGGCCTGGGAAGCTTTGCAGACCATTGTATTACTTCGTTGCCAGTCATTTTATGAAGCTCTGGGGATGAATGAAAGCCTACACTATCTCCTGATTAGGAGCCACTAAAGAACAGTAGGATAAATGACTGCATGCATGCCCTCAGTCTGTTGGCCTGCCCAGCTAATGATGATAGGATATAGGCAAAGAGGGGGCTGGGGACAAATGGCTATAGCACCAGGCAATGTGTGATATATTAAAACCAAATGGATAAATGGGAAAAAGAATAATACAGATGAAACAGAATATAGTAAAATATGATGAGACAATAGAAAAAGAGCTGTGTTAAGTATATAAGAAAACTATTTCACCACCATCTACAAACATAAATATTCAACACTAAATATCTTAAGCATTCTATCCAAAGGATGCCTGTTACACGGGCACTACTTATGAACATTCTAGGTACATGTATGTATTAATAACTGGTCTCTAGTCTTTGCAAGTATTTCAACAGAATCCTGTAATATTGGCAGCAAGCTTTCTCCTCACCAAATTAAAGCCTATATTATAATTTCTTAAAATCTACACATTCTCACTTTAGATGAATCTTAAGGTCTACACCATTCACAGTTAATGATTACAGATACAATACTTAACTGTGCCTAAGCAGTGTGCTTATTTCCATCATGCAACAATGAAGTATGCATTGTACATTACACATCTAATCTAATAGTAAGCAGAAACTGTTCAAAAGTCAGAAAGGCTTACTCGGAAATCGAACCGAGACTGCTGTGAGTTGACAGTGCTAACCACTAAACCCTGTATAAAACCTACATTGAATTTTATCTGTTGAAAAAATTGAATGATGTAAAGTGTAAATAAAGTATATTGTTCAATACCCAAGCATGTCAAAAAGAGGATAAATATTAATATTAAAACCTTTGCAGTATTTTTGAGATGTTGGAAACTTCTGCCTTTTGTTCTTAACTGTGTTGGTTGCTTTATATACAATGATTGATCTCAGACAGAGAGTAATGTTTTCGTGTGTCTGGTTGTGCTCCATCTGACACCAGAGGTTTAAGACAGACACTTAACAAACAAAGCACTAATGGAAAGGGCACACACTGTGCCCAGGATAGATTTGTGAAGCTTAAAAGCACTTTAATACACTGTAAATACAAATTGACATATTGTTTTCAGCTTAATGGTGGACAGCTGGGGCCAGCAGGATGTCAGGCCACTTTTCCCGCAGGTTTGTGATTATGTGGCTTCCCAGTCATCTTGGGCTACGATGTGGGAGCAAGAAGAGCAGCTGCAATGACACAGGAAGAGAGCAGCCATTACCATTACTGGGCTTTAAAAGACATCTAAAACTGGCCAACATTCTCATATTCTCTACTGACATACATGCCTCAATCACATCTAAACGTCTGAGATCCCCCTCAAGGTAGGTAATCAGCAGAACCCCCGTGGACTTAACAGCAGACAGTTAGCATGTCTTCGTGGACCGGGTTCTTGTCTGGTGATTAATCCAGCCTATAGGAGCTTAATCTTGACTCCAAATGTTGTTGTCCTACAAGCTCAAGTCTGATGCGTTGATGAAATTTGAGACTCATTAAATGTTGGAGTGGAACAAAGCTCGAGGGGGGGAAATGGACAAATTTTTAAGTGCTCACCACAACTCCCAATACTACATGGGCAGGCAGTAAAACATCTCTCGAGGGGGGGAAAGTGCCAAATGAATGAAGACCTGACACCCACACATTTATGGCAGAAGGCCAGTAGAGAGGATTCACACATTTACACAGTAGACAGAGAGTCTCCGTAAGGCATATGGTTTTGTCTCTGTCTGCCATTCACCTACACTGACACGGCACAGTTGTTCTTTTGTGCCTGATGTGTGATACTCTGCCGCTTTGTCATAATTTCCTCTACTGTCAGTGTGCCGCGTACGACCTGAATCTGTACATGATATCTGAAATAAATCCTTTTAATATAATAACACCTAATCCTACACTGATAAAAGACTCAGCCGGTAAAATAATATAACGTCAATAAATTCTCAGCATCCAAACACAGATCTGTGTGTCACAAACAAAACAGAATGAAATTATATTCATGATAGCAGATTTACATTACTTAAGCCTGCAACCCCTGAGCGTATGTGAGACATATGACTTTATTATACATAAATAAAAGGCCTGATCAGAGCATTATTCAGACCTGATGCTCATATGAACTCAGCAATATCAGCCCACACAAATCAATAAAGTACCGTGCAAAACAAGAAATAATCTGAACCAAATCCAAGGTGGTACATCTTCCCTTACCAACCATCAAGAAATTTGATCAAACACAGCAACCTCTACAAGAGCCAAACGACCTTGATTCAGAATAAGACTACAAACTATTAGGTCAATTTAAACTGTAAATGTAACATTGCTGTTTACTCCATGCTTCAACATGATCAGAACACACAACAATGCAACAAACGTTTACAAATTCATCATTGTAGCTGCAACTCTGCATGTTTGAGTGAAAAATCTGGAAAACAAAATGAACAAACCCATGACCATAAATAAATAAGGATTAAACTCATGATCACAAGCCACAGCATGCCATGCGATTCAGATCAGACTTAGTTTTATCACCCACTTTAATAATGTATTTGATTTCACAATAGCACTCTAGTATGGCTGATCGGTACAGTTTGACTATCTTTAATTGAGATCCCTCATCAGTAGGTCACCCCGTTTATCATTTCAGCTTGCCTAAGCTTGTAAACGCAGTATGCTCTTTTTCATTTTGTTTGGACAACCTCCTAATCTTACTAACACTCACTAGACTTATCGTCTCTTATCCTTTTACTCCCATTTATATTTCTCTAAAACTTACATTTTAATTTATTTCTACATTGTTCTACATTTCTTTGTATTGTTTCATGCATTTAAAAATCCACAGATTTATACTCTTTATTCAATGGTTTAAAAGTAGTATTTTACGATCGGTTAGAAATGTCCATATTTCCTCAATATCTTCCCTTGTATGTTTACATCTGAGTCTGCTTGAACCAAGACTGTGTGATTTGAGGCAGCAAGAGTTACTTGAGTAAAATGATTTAGTACAGCTTAAAGGAGACAGTGTCATGTCTGTTTATGCAGAACTTTTGGAATACTGTGACCACTAATAATCGATGACATAATAGTTCATGTATCGTGTATGTAAATGTAAAATCACTATAAACTTTAAAAAATGAAAATAAATGTAAGCAAAATGAAATTCAAGTAACCATACCATTAATACTACTTAAGAAATCAATTTTAAAATAAATAATACATTATTACTTACAGATATAACTTTAATTTTATATTTCATTTTTGAAATATTTGTAAACAGAACTGCAGAGAAGTGCGCAATCAACTCATGTTTATGTTTTTCAGGATTTTGTAGTTTAGAACAGGTTTTCAGCTAGTGTTTAGTGCTAACAACATGGATAAGTGATGTTGTATTATTAGTAATCAAGGTGATGTTTTATTAATAATCAGAAGATTGCTAGTTCAAGCCCATCCACTACCAGATTGCTGCAAATGCTTCAACTGCACAATATGACATAGCTGTAGGTTGCTTTGTCTTACGATACTATTAAAATTCATGTACTTGATTAATAATCATAAGGTTGTCAGTGGTTGTCAATTCTCAGCAAATATGCTACTTTTGTTGAAGTCCTTCAGCTTTAAATGATTGACATTGATTCTGTCAAAATTATCTGGCACTTGGTAAACATGCTGCAATGTTGCGAATGAATGTGCTCAGAATATACGAAACTTGGAATACATCTGAATTTTGGTGGGTGCATTTTCCTAAAGCTTC
Organism: Ammoglanis amapaensis; assembly: GCA_028566735.1. Taxonomy (NCBI): domain Eukaryota; kingdom Metazoa; phylum Chordata; class Actinopteri; order Siluriformes; family Trichomycteridae; genus Ammoglanis; species Ammoglanis amapaensis. The sequence goes on from JAOUQU010000002.1 coordinate 3,289,934, forward strand.
AGTTCTGGTTGGGATTTTTTATGCTACCTAAGTCAAAACTTAAGTAATCTCTGTTGGCTAAATTAAACACAAAAACACACACACAAAAAGAAAACTCCCGATTTAAATAGTCTATGAACTCTGCAGATTGGCTAGTTTATTCTCCCAATATTCATTAGAGATCTCGCAATATTAAATTAGAGTGGGAAGATGAGGAATTCCAGAAGGACGGGGGGTAAATTGTCACACAACGATGCTTCTTTACTATTCATGAAAGCACAGAGGACAAGCTACATGCTCCAACTCAGTGTGAATTTATTTACCCTTCAGATACAGTACATAAGCTGAGAAACAGCGTGAGCTCATCCGTGAAATGATGAGTGGTCCGTACAGAAACCACAGCACCAAGGTATATCAGTGTGGTTTATTTTAACTTTCAAGTGAAGACTTTTCCTCCAGTTTAATCTCTTTTCTTTCACAGCCCCTTTGACCTGTTCGCAAGTTCGTGTTCAAGGAAGATCGAGATTCAGTGAGGTAGAGAAAATGAAACCTGGGATAAACCAAGCATCCAGTGCAGACAGATACATTGGTGTGAATATATTGGAAGATCACTGATTCTTTGTGTGTTTTCAGCTTGGAAAAGCAGAGACTATAGACACGGCATCTGGCAAAGCTATTGCACTTTTCCAGCAATTCATGACCCTCTTATGTGAATTATCCATGAAGAGGATTGTAGGTCAATGATGAAATGGATTCAACAGCCACTCATCCATAAAAATCAAAGCCAGGAAGCACAGCTTCTTGTCTAAATCTGAATGTGATAAAGAAAGGGATATATATAAAGGGGCAAACAAGTGGTAGTTTATATCTGGAAAAAGGCAAGCAGATACCAAAGGACATTATGGAGGTTTAAATGTCTAGCAAACTCTACAACAGGAGGTCAGCAGCTGTAAAAAAAAGATATGAAACAAGACAATATGATACTAAGACCTCCTGTAAGTGTGCCAATGTACTTGAGTGTCACTGAGTATAATCAGCTGATTGCAACAGAGATACAGAGAGACTGGAAGAGTCACAGAAAGACACAGAAGTGGATGACCTATGGCCACATCCACAACAGATGACTGCTTAATTGTGAACCTTGCGCTGCGGAACTGCATGATGAATGCCACACAACTCCGGGTTCATTTAAGCTAGGTGGAATAGAATCATTTAATGGTCTTCAAAACGTCTTCAAAACGCCCTGCAAGGGGACCGGACTACACAAACAGGCACAGGCGTCATCTACGGGAGCATTCATGCTAAACAAAGGACCAGTGAGCCTCAGCGCTGTTTAATGATAAAAGGTGAATCATGCTGGCCACCCACAATGTTGGAGATGTCTATGATAGCGCTCTGCATCTGCCACTGTTGCCTTTGGTGATTTTGGTGTTACAGTATGAGCAGATGTGTCTACTTAACACAGAACTGTCCTACACCTTGTGAATGGTACCGTGGCATGCCCATACTACTTGAATAACATCATTAATCCAGTCATTGTGCCTCTGCATAATTCACGCAGACCTAATTTAAACTTTATGGACGACAATACTGCAGCTCATTGATGTCGCATCATTAGTTTGTTTCACAAATTGTTTGTGATGAAGAAATCACCATTACATGCATCTACTCAAATGCCCTACTTTCGTGGTCAATGTAGCGTGAACTTTTTACATTTTCCATAGATTCCAACCAACCCAAAAATCTTTGTGATTATTTGTGAGTAGAGTATATTAATGCATTCACATACACCTTGTGTTTTGTCTTTTGATGAATGTTACATTATTAATGTTTACATTATTAATGTTTACATATAAATTTTAACATCAAAAGTTTTAACACAATTTGGGATTCTGTGCAAGCTTTAAAAGATAGAATGTATAGAATGATGCTCAGTAGGTCATTAATCAGTGAGCTAATGGACACACGGCTATGTTTTCAGAAGTGCTAACTGCAAGCCATTAAGTACTGCGCTGAGCACTATTAATGACTGAATATTAACCGCTATGCTCCACATAATCAAGAACTTTATTAAAACTACACTGACACACTGCACTGAGAATGATTTATAAAAGCATGTTGTCTTGCAAACCAAGTTGAATTAGCATATATGTATCAAGCCTTCATGCTCATTTCTGATCCCCAACTAGGCCAGCAAACGCCTAGCTCTTCATTCGCCGAGGCAAAAGTTAATTACTAAATCAAAGATGCAAACAAGATACAACGAAGTAAACACTGCAATAGATTTACATAACGTCTCCTCATTCGTGACACACCGCATGAGTCTGGATGGGACGTGCTATTTGTTGCTGAGATTACATTATTACCGAAAGCTGCACATCAGCATAATTAGGTGGAGAAATTCACACAGGCGACCGGTCTGAGAGGATCAAACTTAATTGTGCTGTAATCAATTTGCTAGAACGTGCTAGACTGCTCCTCACAACCCAGTCATCATAAGAACTGAATAAATCATCTTGTTTAGAGGTATACAAACGTCAACCAGACTGTGTTAAGTCGATATAAAGAAGCTCAGCTTAGTAACTTGGAGACATAATTGGGTTCTTCTGCCTTGCCAAATATGTCCAGCAGAAAAGGCATAGATGTGCAGATACCAAATGTGTTCAATGTAGCTGTGTGTGTCAGTGTGTCTTCGCTCCAGGTGGAAGCATTTCTATTTGTCATGGTTTTTTCTAGGGTTGCACCGGATGGTACTTTTTTGATATCCTGCCGGAATCGGAAAGCACCGGATGTCTGAAGCACTATCCTG
>JAOUQU010000002.1:3307259-3319472 GCA_028566735.1 Ammoglanis amapaensis
ACCAATGGAATTTGGCCGACTAGTAATTTTTTCGGTCGACCAACGAATAATCGATTATTTGCGGACAGCCCTAAAAAACACACTTAAACAAAACTCAATTTTCTATAAATGTGGTTCTTTACGAAAACAAAACGTCATATATTTCATACACATACAATTATCTACCACAGAAAGGATGGAAAGATACTCTTACCATCTCCTTGATTGCCTCCAGAGATTCGATATCACCGATTTTAGCAGCAGCACAAGCGAGTGTTGGTGTAAGAGCATCCCGAATCGCCTCCAGTTCCTGTTGGAAGCAATGTTTACAGCCATTAACAAAACAAGGAGTACAGACACCACATTTTACTGGTTTTAGTAAAGTAATCTCAAACCCAATCGGCTCACCTCTTTACAACTGATGCTGAGGGATTTTGCAATGACCTGAATGAAGCGACTGTCACTGAGAGTAAGCTTGGCCCCCTCTAGATGAGCAATCATCTCACCGCGTAGATTACGGCTTAATATCTAAACAGCAGACACAAACAAACTATTAAACAGATACCAGTTGTTGAACTAAAGAGCCAAAATACTAATCCAAATAATTACCACAATATTCGTTAGGTACCTTTTTCTTGTCTTGTGTAGTGAGTTCTTTCTTTGCCAGCACGTAGGATAGTTTTGATAAAGCAGCTTCTGGAGTCATATCACCCCCGGGTACCAATCCAGCATCACTCAGCGCCTGTGAAAGAGATGTAATACACAACTCAACTACTGAAGGTAAGGCTAATACTAAACCACAGCCTCAAAACTTGATGGAACAGCCTCAAGACTTGTGCTAATAATCTCTAATAACCTCTAATAGTAACAAGCCTTAAATGCCATTAAAGTTTTTTAAGCTTAGATGTGGAAACAAAGAAGATCATAATAATATTCTCCATCCTTCCATGCTGATCATCATAAATGGGAACGTGACAATGTGACAGGTCACACAACCAGAAATGTCCGAATAGAATTAAATTGTGCATCTGTGAGACCACTTTCATGGTTGTGTTTGTTCTATGGCTCCTCTCCCACACACCCTTAATCAACTATGGGGTGCACTGCAGGCCGCCAGGCTCCAGTTACATGTGACAGCCTACCAGGAGCTTATTGAGTCACTTCCGGTCTGTCTACGTGCAGTCAGTGCTGCATGCACTAGCTGGTAATGGTTTGCACAGATTTCTTTACCTAGCATTGGATGGCTCGGAAGTGTGTTATAGTATCTCTATCTTGCTGGATTATTATTAGAATGATTTGTATGAACTTTTGATTCTTTAGAAAAGCTCAGACAGGTTTATGGTAAGAAATCCTTACTTTCCTTGGAGGTTTGAATATTTCCCATTGCAGTATAAAAATACCTTGCCAGTGGCATAGGATGAAGTGACGGAACCACGAAGGCACTGACTGCAGTTAACCATGATGACTCCTCTATCGGTGGCTTTCCGGAATTCTTCCAAGAGGTCAGAGCGATTATCAGGGGCATTCCCGCTACCGTAAGTCTCTAGCACAATGCCCTCCATAGGCGGCTGGAGAAATGCTCGAACCTGCCAAACAAAACACTCATATCTAGTGCTCGTTTCAAACCTTTATTTGACTGCTAAATAAAAAATTAATTTTAAGAGTAAACGTCAATTAATTAAATGTCCTCTCTTAAGGTTCAATGCAGATTTGAACATTTTGAAATAAATAAAAATAAAACTTGAATACTGGTTCCATACGAATCCATACAGTAACATTAAGACTCTCAAAACACTCAACCAGAGGATTTTTTTGGAAAGCTAGTTTAGGGGGGGGGGCTATTATCCTGTGTCCACATATTTTTTGAGATGTTGGGAAACTTTATTGCCATTGTACAGATAACTAGGGCAGCATGGTCACTGAGTGGTTAGCACTGTGGGCTTACAGCAAGACGTCCAGGGTTTAATTCCCGGGTGCTTTCTGTGCAAAGTTTGCATGTTCTCACCGGGTACTCCGGGTTCCTAGAACAGCCCAAAAACATGCACTGTTAATTAGAGGTGCACACTTGTCACACTGTCAAGAAACTTTGTGTTTCAATACCGGTCCACAGAGCACCCAAAATGTGTATTGGACTGAAAAGAGGTTAAAAAGTGAGCATGTTCAGACCTAATGTAAGCAGAACAGAAGATAAAGTGCTAGTCATCAGCACTGTTTCCTAACACCGCAGCACAGTGTCTTAATTTTGCCCTCTGCTGTGAAGGGTCCCACTGGGACACCACCATCAAACCAGCACACGGTCATATTTGAGTGCCTGTTTGCCCCAATAGTCCCAGAGAGAGAGGAATTAACGATGCTGGAGATTGAATTAAAGTCTTGTCAACCCCCCACTCCACTGTAGCACATCTGGAGTCCCTCCCAACCACCTGATCGGCCAAGGACAGTTATCACACAAAGATCACTACGACCTACCTGAAGATGCACTTTAGAAATAAACAAGCCTTTAAGCTTAACTGAAAATCAGTCAATACTTCCCAAATCCCAGACTATTAATAGACTATCGTATATAAACAACATATCTACTCTAGTTCTATAATAAAATGCCAAAATCTATAACTCAAGCACCATTTCTAGTAAAAGATCCCACTATGTCACCTTCCTATGTAGATCAAAGTAGATCTATCTTCATAAACATGAGAAGCAATCATATAAAATCTACGGCGTATGTGAGGGACGTGGCATTAAAAAGCTCTAAGGTCATAAAAGCTGATAAAAAATCTATTGAGGCGTAGCGTGGAAAAAGAGCCAGATTGAGGTAGTAAATATGTTCTCCTTCCCCCTCTCAGTTCTTGATCTCAGAGTACAAGTGCCAACTATTCTCCTTTGTGAAGAATTAGATATGCTCCATAACTCTCTTATTACTCAGCTACCCATGCTGGTCCCATGCAGGTGAACGTGTCACGCTGCAAATCTGAAGAGCAGACATGTATTTCAAAGGACATGCGATTAAAACGACAAAAAAGATGCAAACGTAAAGCTCATAATACATTAACTGATGGACATCTGTCTGAGTCATATAGGAGCGAAAGGCTAGTTAAGGTCATTAAAATGACATGTTGGGTGTCATGATTACAAAAATGCATTGACTGGAACGCCGTCTTACGGTGTCAGCAGTGATCCCCGGGAATAAACGCAGGAGGCCCACATTACGGTTCATCTGGGTGTTGACCCTAAACTTAACTGTTGTGTTTGCTCTCCACACCGTGTCCCAATTTACTGCGGAGAAGAAAAACCAAAACACATTTCATTTCATATCGAAAAGGTCAGAGGTCTAATGTTTAATAATCAACAATGACAAGAACTACTGCATTATGCTTTAGTGTAAGATTGTGTTGGATTGTTACTCTGTTGCAATGCTGTGAGCACAATTAGCAAAAATGCTTAATGTGGTTTAATGTATAACATTGACCACACTAAACTGCTAAACAAAAAATGAACACTAAACTGCTCTAAATTATAATATATTAAGCTATCTATATTGAAATGTATTTAAAACAAAAACAATATTTTAGAACCACAAATCACATTATACTTTGTATACATCACTTAATAAATCATATTAAACAGTTTGTCTCATGTGAGACATGTCTAAACATCTACACCAACAAGCTTTTGATCGTCTTAAAGTGCAATGTTTGCCCATCCCGCTCATCTCCTCTATAATTCCCCACAATTCCATGCATAGAAATAGCAGTTTAATAATCTCCCAACATTTTTGATGCATTTAAGTAAGGGAAAATTATGACAGTTTGTGCAAGCCATATTTACAATCTTCTTGCTGAAGCCAGTTTTCTATTCTGTAGAGTTTCTATTTTGAATTCAGATTTGATTTTGTGGCCACTAAATTGACCTTTATGGAGAAGATCGAATAAACAGTCAACCCCTCTGTATTGTATCCTCATGTCTTGCTGTTTGTGTTGACGTCTTGCTTATGTCTCTTGATCCTGTTGCTGTTTGTCTATTTTTTCTGGTTTTGTACCGGCCACAAAAGCTTTTATAAGCCCCAGGAAAAGGAACGACTCCATTATAACTGACACATGTGAGTCAAGTGAAAAGTTTACATCGAGTTGTAAATGAGTGTATATATAATATAGTAGTCTCAATGCATCTGTGATTAAATTAAATTAATTAATTCAACAATTGTTACTGTACGGGGTGTGTGTGTGTGTGTGTGTGTGTGTGTGTGTGTGTGTGTCAAATTGTGAATGTTCAGTAATCTTACTTTTAATATCCACTTCAGCGTTGGCTAGTGGAGCCAGGTTGGGTGAGTTAAAGGCATTAAAACTCCCAGCATCCACTTTGGTGACTCGGTTGCCTCTGTAAAGTTTATGGTGGAAATAGAGGCACACCTGTGTGGAAGGAAAGAAAAAAATCTTTATATATTTTTACTTTATTGATTTCAACTATTCTTCTTTTTTCTAGCCAGTGGGCCGACTTCCTGTGTTTGACAGACGAACTTTTTCTAACAAGTTTCTATAAACCTGAGAAGTGCCTTTGTTCCAACACTAGAAAATAAACCGATCAGACTTGCTGAACTGGTGCCGTGAGGGTGGCTGTGACTCAGTGTACATCAGTCTCGGTTAACGATAAACATGGCACATTGAGTAACTGTGCAGGAATATGAAGCAGATACCAGAACCCAAAAAATAATAATAAATGTGATTTAATATTATAGAACTACAACTTATTTACATTGACAGCATTTAGCAGACACCTGTATCCAAAGTTATTTACAAGGAAAAGATACCCAATATTGAGCAATATTGTGTATTGCCAACAATGGCATCTTGGTGCTAGTGGGGCTTGAATTGTGATCTCTAACCCAGAACCTTAAGAACTAACCAATGACCCTTGTATTTCTAGAGTCAGAAAGTTTTAATAAAACAATAATAAAACCTTTTTAAAGTTGTGTGTATTTATTTACTTAAACCTTGATGTGTGTCCTTGTAGAACTACAAAAAGGGCAGGAAAATTGTTGCCTTTACACATCAAACTGGCAGCAAAAGAAGATGTGGGTCATTTTCAATTGCTCGTTTTTAGCCCAAGCACATTTGTTTCTTTAAACATGGAACTAATCAAAACACACATTTCCAAAGTCTTGGTCCATCTGAGATAGGTGCAGAAATGTTTCGGGTTGCACTTCATGATGTTGAGGCAGAATTTTTAAAATCCGTTTGACTCTTTTTTTTCTCTGTAGCATGACGACGTGTCATGCCGCACCAGCCGAGGACTTCATGCATATTTAACTGTGGTTTCCAACCTTGCTCTATACAAAATGAGATTTTTTTTTTAGATTACCTAAGATTTTTCTAAATATCGTGTACAACAGCAACCCCCATTTTTTGCACTATAAGCCAGTTTCATAAAAGATATAATTTCACGGACTGGTGGGGATGGAATGATTTTAAACAGAATATCAATAAAATAGTGAATCCTTGCAAATCCTGAGCTATTTTTGCTTTAATAAGACCCTACTCCCACCTAGCTGATAGAACAAAATTACAGCATGTTGGAAATGTCATTTCTTTTTTGCAATCTGTAATTATTTGTTTTAATTTGTGTGGGCATTAGATAACTTAAGGACTGATGCAAGTTAAGGAACAGTGATATATGGTGAAAAGCTACATCTAAACTGACTGACAATTTTTTCATTAAAAAAACGTTGAACCAACATTGTTTGTTTAGCCTTTCGTGGTACTTCTTTCATGGTACTAAACCCAATCATGGAATCATCACTTGTTGCTACTTCATCTCCTTACTACAGAATGTTTTCAACTGTGTAACAAGAACTGTATTCACTTTCACTGTCTCAACGAGTTTGTTTGTGTGTGTGCGTGTGCGTGCGTGTGCGAGCGCATTTGCGCAGGTAGCAAAATAATTTAAAACCCAAATGTCAGAGAAAAAGCTTAAAATATTTCTTGGTCACAATGGTCACATCATCTGTGGATTCTTGTCTTTATTGTATATTGAAAAATGCCCCAACTCTTTAAGAAATAGGATTCGTACATGCCAACATAAACAATTTAATATTATTATTAACTTATACAAGTTTCAAAAAACATTTAACCGCCGTACGGTTTAGATAATCCGTTTTGTTCAAGTCACTAAAACAAACTTCATATAAACATTACATATGATCGACTACACTAAAAGCAGAATCTCTACTCACTTCCGGAATGACAAACTGGCCTGCGATCAGTAGTGCCCCCAGCAGGTTGTCTCTCCCATCATTCCTCATTTCATAGATAGGTACCTGCCAGTAAACAAGGACACCAAGACCATTTCACTGGAAAGGACAAACTTTATTATGTAATAACATAATAATGCATTTGACAATAACTATATAAAAGAAACTCATCATAAAAATCTTATGTGCCTCATAAAAAAACCTTATAATCGCGAATTATAAACATAATAAACTTGTAGCTGCTAAACATTGCCTATATTCATTGCCTTACCATATTAATTAATAAATATTTTGTATGGTTTGATACTTCTGTTTAGGTGAATCAAAGTTTTTATCGTTGTATCTGAAAGGAATCACAGGTTTGCCCGCGCATCGACTTACATACTTGTAATTATCTGGTGTTTAATTCCTCTTAATTTGCTTGTTTTTTATTAAGAATGTACTAATCTAACTAGATTAAACAGGTCTGTATGGAGCTGACTTCTTTTTAAATTGTCATAGTAGGAATTGGTCTAAAGATCAAGGTTCTTAAATGAACCTGCTTACAGGACACCAACAAGCATACTCACATAATGACAATTAGGACGCTGCCTTTTACAGTTGAAACCACACAATTAATGTTAAAAACTTATAAATAAGAACAGTATCTAGGGATTTTGTTAGAGAACTTAATTTCATATGGTTGTATAAGAAATTAAATTACAGCTATAATTGTAAAGCTGATCAGGCAAATGTCTGGTCTATACTTTTTGTGACTGAATTTACTTATTTTGTGACCGAGATGGAAATAGGTTTACAAAACTGAGATGAACTAGACTTTTTTTAAGCATCCACAATTCTGTTTCTGTGGGACGAAAGTTTATTTAAGGGTCCATATAAATCACTGTACTGTAGTTTTTTCCCCAAACAGATATATCTGATATACCTATATCTGAGAAATTAATAACTATCAAAATCTAATTAATGATTTAAATAATTTAACGAAATGCAGTGAAACTAGGAACTTCATTTTAGTGACTTACAATGCAAATATAAAGTAAAGTATTGTTTTAAATTCATTTAGTCATAGCAGTGTGAAACTTGCAGGAGGAGAATGCAGAGTGACGTGTTCTACCAGTCACTTCCTATTCGATAAAAGAATCTCAACAGTGTATTAATGCTTCAGGTAGAAAGCAGTAGTATTCTGATTTATACATTACAGTAGGTAATACTTACAGCACCCTTCACAATTATTGGCACACATTGTTAAGGTGTATTATAATCCTTAAAATACATTCAACTTTAATTTCTCATTTTCTGTAGAAATTTTTTCTTTAATTTTTTTCCTTTAATCCAAACCATGCCATAAAACACACACTAGGGCTACGACTGAAGTGCAGTTCAGGCACTTCAGTCGTAATCTGTCGACTGTCGACATGGAACCACCAGGCTACGACTGACCCATAACTAGAGTGAATTGTTGGCACCGCTACCAATCTCTAGAAATTCAATTACATCAAAATGATGTCTTGGACAGTCGCCATGTTTTATGAATACAAGTTTATTGGTGCTCAGCAATGCCATCAATAGGAAATCCTGTGTTATTACGCACTTCAAGACAAAAGACAACATCTTCACAAGTAGGACAAACAAATAGACAGATGAACCGACGTTCGAAAAGAAGGGGTTACATAAAAATGAGCCTTAAGAGGAACAAATAATGAAGTGATCCCAGAACCTTTGCCCTTGTGCTTCACTGCTACCCCTGTATCAAAAAGCAGCATTGCTTTTGAATTTGAAATGTGCTCCTATAATTGAATGTTCCAACTTGAGTGGCTCAGTTTAGCCTGGCAGGTACTAGAGCAGAAACTGTACAGATTGCGTAGTTCTCTCCGAGCCGGACTCATGTCCGTAAACTGGATCTGACCCTGTAATGAGGTGATAAACCTGAGGTAGAGGTGAGCCATTTACCTGAGAGCCGGTGAGGATGACGGGCTTTCCCAGGTGCTCACACATGAATGATAACGCTGAGGCAGTATAAGCCATCGTGTCCGTGCCATGCAGAATGACAAAGCCGTCGTACTTCTCATAGTGTTTCTGTGGATAAAATGATTAAAACGGTCATTTAAACTTTTACAGTAACATAAACATGCACTGTCAAGTTAGCACCTGGGTTCTAGATTGTAAATCTGAAAGTAAACCATACTAATGGGCAGTACCAGTAGGTTTTATTTAATATAAAAGAGTAAACATATACTATGGAAGTTTTTCTTTTACAAAATATGGAACAATTCAGGCAAATAAAAGATAATCACAAATATAATATTTTATACTAAGGAGTAATAATAAAATGGGTCCTGTGTGGCCTGGTAGTTAGCAAACTGTGTTTGTGATCAGAAATTTGCCAGTTCGATTCCAAGAGTTGACAGGTCACGACTGAAGTGCCCGTGAGCAAAGCACCTAAGCCTTAACAGCTCTCGGGGCAGCATGGCTAGAAACTGCCCACCGCGATAGACATGTGTCCTCACTGCTGCCCCCTAGTGTGTGTTCACTAGTGTGTGTAAATGTGTTTTTCGCTGCATGGATTGGGTTAAATGTGTTGGATTCCCTCCTCTGTGTAAAAGCTCAATGGTGAAAAAGTATTTTTCAGTTTAAACAACTGAAAAGAAATAAAATATAAATATAAAGCATCAAGGGAAGAGGGTATCATGACATTCCTATTTCGATTCCACAGAGTGCAGGTCACCCATTGGACCCACCAAGGATCTTGCTCAAATGTCCAACATGAATACATGACAAAGCTGGAATTTGGATTCTCAACCTTCCAGCTGATTGTACAAAGATCTACCCACTTTATAAAAAATATATACTATATTGCCAAAAGTATCTACTCACCCATCCAAATTATCCTAATCAGATGTTCCAATCACTTCCATGGCCACGGGTGTATAAAATATAAAACGCACCTCAGCATTCCCAACTTTGTGGAAACAGTTTGGAGCCCCTTCCTTTTTCAACAAGCAACGTCCATAAAGACATGGATGGCAGATATTGGTGTGGATGAACTTGACTGTCCTGACCTCAGCTTGATAAAAACACATTTGGGATGAATTAGACTGTAGACTGAGAGCCAGGCCTTCTTGTCCAATATCAGTATATGACCTCACAAATGCACTTCTGGAAGAATGTTCAAGAATCCCTATAATCACACATCTTGTGGTCAGCCGTACCAGAGGAGTTGAGTCTGTTCCAGCTGCAAAGGGTTGACTAATGTCATATTAAAAATGGGATGTGACTTAAGCTCGTATGTGAATCAAAGCAGGTGAGTGAATACTTTTGGCAATGTAGTGTATATATTGGAGGCATGACCGAGCCAGATCAGGTTTCTCTCATTACTGATGTGCTTGTGGCCTCTGCTGGCTGATAGACGGCGTCTGCAGGAGAACCTAATAATAATTTAACTTGCTAAATCTTATGTATATCTTGCTAAAATTACGTATATCTATCCATCATCCTTTTTAGGGACATGGTGGGAGACACTGAGTGACTACACTAAACACCTGAACAGGTCACCAGTCTGTTGCAGGCTACAGAGACAAACACACACAAGATAATTTCGGTATCTCCAATTAACATCATGGCACGTGGAAAGACTGTGGAAAGAAACCAGAGAACCCAGAGAAAACCCACACAGACAGAAGGATAAGCCTTTTGTCCCTATAACAGATTGCCTTAGCCAGGAATCGAACCCAAGACTTTTTGCTGTGAGGTGACCGAGCTAAGCACTAAATAGCATAAAGGTTAATCAGGGGTTTCTGTAGCCATTGGTTATGATTTTGTAAAGTTGCTTTGAGACAATATTTATTGTAAAAAGAACTATATAAAAAAAGCTGACTCGACTTAAACCAGCATGCTGCACAATGCTATATATTAAAAAGGAGGAAAAAATTTAGAACAGTAAGGACTAGAACTATATTTTACTCATAAAGTACCTCAATGTCTTTCCCTATACACGCCCAATCATCAGTCGTCATGTTGCAGGAATCGAGCAGTGGAGAATATTCTAGAACGGTATACACTATCCGTTTGTTCTGTTTCGACAGGCTGTATTGAGACAGAAAAAAAGACCACAAACATAAGAATGACATTTACACACAATAATAGACCAGGACAAACGTTAAGGTGTTTAGTAAGGCGAAGGAGTCTGTTAAAACAGCAGAATTTTCACATTGTCTCATTTGACATGCGACCCCTGAACTCACTCAACCCAATTCAACCTAGTTCATCCCTGCACATACATCACGGGCTAAAAATAAGAAACCAGTTTACATAATCAGTTTAGCTGGATTTAAGTTATAGGTATATGTTTGATCAAAATGAGCAGTGTTGTCTTGTTCTATAAACTGAAATAAAAACAAAACAAAACAACTGCTCATTTTGATCACAGACAAACATGTTAACTGTCAAAAAAAAAAAGTTCATTGGAATGTGGGTTCTTGTTTTCCAGAGCTGGGGCATATGGAAAAGATCCAGACCACCTTAACTAGAGATTGAACCCAAGACCCTCTAGCTGTAAGGCAGCAATGCTACCTACACAAAAAAGCTCACAACAGTGCATCCTGGCTATACTTAAGTAAGTACCACACACACACAGTTGCACCACCCAAACCTCATTTGGATTAGGAGCATCACTTTTGATAGTTACAAAAGAGTGACATGGCGCTTAATACAAAAGAATACAAAGCAACAGATTGCACAGCCACAGTTCATCAAATACTAAATATCAATTTTAAAATGTTGTTCATTTGAAAGTGAGCTTGTTTTACAGTGCTTTACTCGTTTTTGCATTAACTATTTAACATATCAGCTCCATCGGCCCAAATCTTACCAAATCAATGACTGTGACGTGCACAATCAATTTTAACTAAGCTTTTTGGACACGTTCTAGTTTTGGCTCATCACTGTATATTTGCTTTGGTTCCTATAACAAATCTCTCTAAGAACACAGTGAGAGTTGGACTGAGTTCAATTTTCGGGAGATAACGGAAAAGGCGAGATGAAAAGCCGCACAAAAAACTCAAGCAACATCCTGAACGGGAAGCAAAACGAATTCGATTTCAGACACCTTCTGCGTAATCAGCGGGGTGCCTCAAAGTGCTTCAAAGCAAAGAAGGCGGGAATACTGACTATGCTGAGAAGGACTTGTAGAAGAGATAATCACTCTGACCCTCCTCATTTTTCTGTTGAGGCCAACGCTAGTGTTTAATAGAGATTTTTGTTAAAAAGACTGCTCAGGGGCATTGCAAATGCCAGATCCGATTTTCTTTCAGCTTAACTCTCTTGTACGAATGAGAAGGGGGACGCCACCCTAAACATTTCATGTATATTAATATCCACCATGAGTGTTAGATTGAGGCATATTTCAGTGCACACATGGGAGTCGGAGCAAGGCGACAATCTGTTTCTTCAAAAGGCACCCCTTGGTAAAGATACACAGCAGAGGGGGGCATTGCAAGTCTTGTTTAGCAGCTTAATAGAACAGCAGGGGGGAGCTTACACTTACACACACACACACAAAATCCTCTTTTTTATTCCTTTTTAAAATACTATGGGGTAAGCCAGACATCAGCCAGTGCTTTAATTAGCTTCCACACACGAGAACAGCCTTAAAGTATGTTGTTGTTTTTTTAATTGGATGCCTCAGGATATAGAATAAATTAAAACAGCCAATTACTCATTCATCTCATAATTCAGATAAGGGTCCTCTATGAAGAAAATCATATTTTGCTAGCCTAGACAAACACGAGTCAAGATTTAAAAAATGGGAACATACGTGGGTTCCACGTATTTTCTATTTATTCCTTAAAAGTATTCCTTTTTTAAATCACATTTGCATTGGTGTAAATTAGAAATGTACAATATATATAATACAGTGATCGCTTAATGTTATGGGTTATGTGTTTAATGTTATGGGTGCGCTGTTCACATTTTCTAGTGTTATACTGCTTCGT
>JAOUQU010000002.1:3328201-3342871 GCA_028566735.1 Ammoglanis amapaensis
CTGACATGGAAGAAAATACATTACTTGTACAGTCACTTGACAAAGTGCCAAGTAATGACCAATTAAGGAAATTGGATCATTTTCCACAGTGCACAGTGGTTAAAATACTGATATAGATTATGCTTCTAATAGTCTGTTCTGTTAGTAAAGGCGTATCATATGTTTTATGTTGACTTCTTTTAAAATACTGGAAAAACAATCGCTTTAGGAACAGCACTCACAGTCCATCATTTTATAAAACAGGAAGCTGACTGGTGAGCAGAATAAATGTTGTGTGGAGGGAATCAGTATTTCACTTATTCAGAGGTTTATATGTGTCTCAGCTAATGTTTTGTATTATGTTCTTACATTCATAAAAGAATGTGAAGAGGTGAGCGGAACATACTTTCCTCTTGATAATACACCCGACAAGTGTCCAAAAGAAATGAATGTTGCCAGCTATAGAAGTGAAAAGTAACAAATTACATTTATGTATTTTTAATATTATAATTGTTTTTGTGAACTTTTACTTCATTTATGTAGTACTAAGAATTATAATTGTACTACAGTTTAAATAACATTCGCTTTTAAATATTTTTTAAAAAGAGAAAAAATGTGGATCTTGGAAGCTGCTGCAGTTACTAAGGTTGCCTAATTACATTACATTGTCTGCCCAAATAATGCATACAAAATGGCACAATATGGCAAAACACCACATTGTGTACACAACTGAGGTTTAGTAATTCTGTAAATACACAAGTCATTGTCAAGTATTTGTATGATAAATGATTTATTGTAAAATTCTAACAAAAATTAAATATTTGACAAAATAATGGCAGCACGGTGGCTTTGACGCCTCACAGCAAGAAGTCCCAGTTTCGATTCCTGGGTAAGACAATCTAGTGCTTTCTGTGTGAACTTTGCATGTCTCCTGGTGTCTACATGGTTTTCCTCTAGGCATTACAGTTTTCTCATATAGCCCATAAACATTTAAAATGTAGTTTCAACATTTTTTCCTAAATATATTTAAACCAATATAACAATTGTGAAAAATTTATAACCACTTGCCTGTTTGCATTACACAGGAGATACCCCACCACCACCACCACCACCACACAATCACATCATTAAAAAGGTAACTAACCAGTGCACTAGAAAAAGTTGTGACTCGATGACTATAATTGTGTATCATTTATACTTTTATTATGACAGGTCATAAGACATAGTCATAAGACTCAGTGCAGACTGTAAAGTCATTTAATTAGAGACAAATGTCTTTTAATTTGACTGATCAGCTCTAGCATTTATCTTGAGCAGCTGATAGTGAATAAACCACAAATGACCACATTGACCAATAGTAGATGATGTCTACTGATGACTGATTGTATGTTGATTCTTACTAGCTTTTTGGCATGTGATAAAATTCTTTGTAGTGCTAACAGAACTGGACGGTTATATAGTTACTGTTTTCACAGGTGGAATGTTAGACTTACTGACATCAGGAAGTGTTACACCATGTTATGAGAGTTTCACTTCCACTTTGCATAGCCATGTGTCATTCTTACAGTGAAGCCCTTTCAGTAATAGCTTCCTGAGTACTTCTTTTGTAAGTGATCCTTACCCAACATATTCTGCTCATGCAACATACACTAGATTTTACTAGCAATAAAATGAATTAGCATTTACAGATTGTTTCTGTAAATCAGTTAAGGGTTAACGTGTCTGCGTGCCTGTTCTAAGTCAGGAAGTGGTCACTGTGGTCACACTCGGCTGTGTAACAATGGGGTGGAGTTTTTGTGATGAATATGAGCTCATGAGTTTGGCTTTTCACTGAAAGCAGAGGAAATAAGGGTGGTAAAACCCTTTAACTTCTAACTTTTTATTTCAAACATTGTTATTGTGTTTTGGGATATTCTATTTTATTATTATTCTATGTTTCAGTCATGACAATTATTGACAGGCATGACATAAAAAAAAGAATTAGGAAAAGAACATGCAGAACTTTTTAAGAAGGTTTTTGTATTTTCTTGGATGACAAAAAGCTTGGCATAAAGAAACTCTAGTGACCTGAACATCACCCTCACTTCATTGAACAGTTATGGAATGAACAGAAACATAAGTTATAGAAATGCATTTTTTACTTAATACTTTGGGTATTTTACTGGCTGTTCTCGCAGAAAAGATCACTTAGAGGTAACTGTTTTAATACCATTTGGTTTTAAATGGAATGCCTAACTCGCTCATGCTCAGGGGTCCATATACTTTTGGCTAGGTCCTTAAAATTAGGGTGGCATGGTGGCTACGCTAGTAGCAGTGTCACATCGCAGTAAAGGCTGATTATTTCTTACCACCGTTTTTGTTCCTGGTTTAGTGCTGCCACAAGTTCATATGCATTGTTTCTGGGACTTGAGTCACATTTGTGTTTACTTTTCGGGAAAATGATGAACAAAAAAAGGTAATTGTAGATTTTACCTGACTGATATTGAATAACAACTAATGTTGGGTCATAAACGACTGTAGGCATTGAAGCTACTTTAACTACAAGCGTGCACATTCTATTGTTCTGATGGCGCTACTTTTTGTGGTCTGCATTGTTTCGAATTGGGGTCAGAAAGGTTTGGAGGTGCACGTCAGCACAAAGGCTCTGTGGAGTGGGTTCATGCACATGAAGACGGCGTCGATTTGATGCAGTATAAGTCAGCCTTTAGAAAAATCAAAGTTTGATCTGATTAGATAGATCAGGACCTTTTTGTGTAAAGTTTGCATTCTCTCTCTGTTATCCATGACCGCTGTTTTCTTTCCACAGTCCAAAAAGAGTGAAGTGAATTGAAGATACAAAATTGCATAACTGTGTTCACTACACTTTTAAACATGTAAAACATTGTGCTAAAATAATATTTTTAAACAATTCGATCCAATTAGCTAAACTGTAAAAGGATTTACTTAAGGGTTAAATACAGAAAACTACAAAATTTAAAAGATCAGTTATTTTCATTATTCATTTATTAGAACACAAATTTCATAATTAAACTACACCTATCATTATGAGTCTAAATAAAAAGCATAGACAAAAGTAAATTAAAGAAATCTATTAATTACGTACATCTGTACTAATAGCATCTGCTGGCCTCCATGTTTTATATTTAAAGAGAAATATATGACCATTAAGGGAGAAGTGTATGCTAGAATGCATCTTATTGGTACTACAGCAACATTGTGTGTGCCAGAATGGCCTGCCTGTTGTCCAGATTTTTCTTCTGTTGATCATGTATGTCTCATCTAAAACAAGATCAGAAAGCGCACTGTTGAGGAGCAAGATACTTATATCTAGTAAACATGGACTAAATGTGCATTTGCAAAACTGCAACAATAGATGTCCTTAGGTCCCAAATTACTTATGGTCTAATGTATTGTAACAGTGTAACTCTTTTACTGTCTTGCAGGCAAGTCCAAAGTTGTTTATATACAAAATCTAATCATCTTGGTCTATCTTTACTATGTTTTCTTTGCACTGTGTCATTTTTATAAACATTTTATAAACAAATGTAGAATGAAGAATTCTTATTTTCACTGCCATTTGTAAAATGCCATAAGAACTGAATTATGCAATTGGGATCAACAAATGTGTGTGAAAGAAGGTTTGCACTTTTGTTAATCTGAACCACTGGTTCTGACAGCTGTATGATTCTACTTTTGAGGTGATGGAAAGTTATACAGAGAAGGAGAACAAGCGGCACACATTAAAATATACATTTGTTTAAGACAGGATTTATTACACTAATACATACGTGCAGTTTTTGGCAATGAGGATGTACATAATTTCAGTGACAGTTCCTCTTTTTACCAAAGTAGTGAACAAGAATTTAGTACATGCTCTCTATTCATTACTAATAATACTAATAAAACAAATGTGTACATGATTTATTATGTTGTTCATAATGTTGTATACTTATTTTCGCCCATAAATCAGCAATATATTTCTATGACCAGGAGTGTCCACATGTTTGTGCAGAATAGGGATATTTTTTCCCACTGAATCATGTAAGAAACTAGTTCTATAAGTGCAAATGTCTTGTTGATTAGAACGATTAGAGAGGAATGGCCAGAGTAGTTCAAGTTTAGTGAAAGGCTACAATATATCAACTTCTCAGCTGTGTCTAGTTAATATCAAATCATAACATGATTTGAAACTGAAAAACATCAAAGCACAAAGATGCCACAACTTTTTAATAACATTTGTTTTAATGGGATGTCATGGTCGGGTGTCCAAATGCTGTTGGCCATTTACTGTATATAAAAAAGGTTAGAGGCAGTTAAAGATTTAAGTATTTATATTTGAACTAAGTACTGTAAATGCTAAGTTTCCCACTTTGTAAAGTAAGGGAGTTTGGAGAAGAATAGAGAAGATGAGTAGGTGAGGCTTAGTAAAATATTTCATTAAAATTAAAAAAGTTAAGTAATTTAGTAAAACAGAATACAATACAGAGGGGTTCATTCTTGTCAGTCAACTACAACAATATGTATTTACTTATTACTCAGGTTTCATTAGTATACAAGTTATATCACAAACAATAATAGACAATTTTGTATATTCAATTCATACAAAGATAGAAATCAGGGCATCTAGACTAGAAAGGACCCGGACTGCCCCACCTGGGGATCAAACATAGTACTACCCACTTAGCCACTGTGCAACTTCCAGCCAGGTTGATAGTGGCGGTAACATGGTTTAGGGAATTTTTCTTGACTCACATTGCCATCTAATCCAAGTTGAGTCATTACATTTGACTCCACTTCAGCATCTTTGTGATGTGGTTAAAAAATTTGCAGCATTTACATAACACCTTCAACATGTCGGCATGGCCCAGAAAGAACAATGGGATGGAAACAAAATGACACTACTGAGAATTTAGAGAGCAAAAAAGGTAATGCCAAAATAGTTTTTGACTTGTGTTAAATTAACATATTGATTTTCTGTTCATGAATGAGCACTCCTGGAAGTGATCTAAAAGAATCTCACATTTTTTTGTTCTAAGTCAGTGGGATGATTCATGCAGCTGCAAAAAGAAGGAACGGAACAGACTGTGGAGTTGTGCTGGAAGAGTGCATCAGCCCTACTATTAAATGTGATTAAACGTAACAAAGAGTTGTTTACTATCCCACAAAGCGTTGATGTCACAAAAAAGAGAAGAGCTTTAGGGCCTTCAGTCCTGTGTTTTTTGGAAAACATAGGATTAGTTTGATTTCAGATCTTTTGCCCAGACAGAGTTTAAACAACAACAAAGTCCAGGATATGAAGAGATTATTTAAAAGCATCAATTACTAGCTACAAAACCCGGGTTAACAGAAATGACAGAATGATATTTAGAGAGTTTGATTGGCATGTACTGTATAAATCTGTATGAGAAACCATGGCTCGGATCAAATAATCTTCCTACTGTCTGGGTATTGTCACTAGAAAATGTGCCTCAATCAGGCTTAATGTTGCATCATGTTGGTTTCTGTTTGACAGGTTTGGCTACTGAAGAAAAGACGTCCTGTGAAGAATTTGTTTCTTTTACATTGTAGTCGACGGTGCAGATAAATGACGTTTGACAGGAGGCATTTTGTAATATTAGCATTCCTAACCCTGACCTTGGCCAGGCTCGGTTACAGATGTTCTCGAGTGACAATGAGAAAAAATGAAGTGAGTAATGGAAAAAATGAGATAGGGGAGGGGTGCGAAAGGGCAGAGGTCATCTGATTCTATTGATTTGAGAGACTAAAGATAGTGTCTGAAAAAGAGCCTGAAAAGCTAAATGAATCATTTGACTGTCACACTGCTGTAATGTCATGTACACAAGAACGATTCTCTGAGAAAGTCTGATGGTGGATTTCCTGAGGTAGAATCGACAGATAAAAACTGTGATATTGGAGTGTAATAGTGTAATGCACCAACATTTGATTGATGGTAATGATTTGGCTTTATATCTGTAGGATAACCGTAGTGACCACAGAATCAATAAGGCTGAACAGTAATGATTCATTGCTCTTCCTGGCAGCATGATATGTAACCTGAATTACGGCTGCTGTAGGATCCACTCCTCCCCTTACACAATTACATGACCTCTCGTCCCAACTGTCTGGAGATAATTTCACAATCGTGTCTTCTCTTACCTACGCTTCAGAATGCATCTGTTCTTAATGGGGTAGGGCTTATAGCCTGGAGTTTTGTGTAGTTAGTCATAATGGTCAAAAGGGTGTAACCAGCCATTACAAATGTTTCTACATGTATAAGTCATGTAGCTGATGCTGAGGAATAATTTGATTCCTCTTGTAAAGGCTTAGTGGTTAAAGTACTGAGATAGAGATAAGATCACCACTGTTGGGGCCCTGAGTAAGGCCGTTAACCCACAAGTGTTCAAAATGGTGTTATTTTGTAATTGTAAGTTGCTTTAGATAAAGGCATCTGTTAAATGCTGAAAATGTAATTATTTCTAACTTTTAATGCAAGTGTAGGCATGTTATGTTGGAGCAAGCCAACCACCCAATCATGTGTACTCAGTATCCACCCTCTTTTCATCAATTGAGTAGCCTGGTAATAATGTCACAGCGTCCTGATTACTTTGGAAAAAACTGCTTGATAATATTTTCAGCACCAGAGACTATATAAATTGACTACTTACTGTTAGTGTCATGTAGAGTTCATGTACTATTACTTTGTAATTCAAGTATTCCTAACATTTGTGCTCCCTGTGGCTATATGGCTTATAACCGCTCTTCAGAGTTTTAGAAGTAATTGTCCTACCCTGCTCATAAACAGAACATACCGATGCTCTTCGTTTGACACAGGAAGTGGTTTATAGTTAGCTCTCTTCCTGTTGTGGCTCAGAAGCTTGAATGGAGCCATCTGTGTTCACATAATCCCTGCAGCAGGCTGTAATGGAGTTTGTTGAAACAGAAACTACCAAAAGTGACCAATTTTACCAACATGTTCACATAAAGAACATATTAAACATTATCACCACCATGGGTTTTGGGCCAATGGATGTGGGTTTGCTCTTTTGCACTTCACCTCTATGCTTTGTTGTTGTCTTTTACAACGTTTTCCACACATTATCTAAAATCACGAAATGTTGGTTAGCCTTGTAAGAAAGGGTTGCTTGTCAAATTGTACATAAGAGCCAAACTTAAAAGCATTCTTTGTTTTATTAAGTATGGTTCACTTTTACTTGGGGTTTTCCTTTACAAACAGCCTTTAAACTTTGCTCAGTATTGGGTTTTTGACCTGCTGCCTACCTATTAGTATTTTCTAAGCCTTTATGCTGGGCCTGTAAGTGTCCCAAGAGAACCATTATAGAAGCAAGTCAACTCCAAAAGTGGCATGATGGTATTTCCTGCCTGTGGCTCTCACTAAAGTTCTTGATATGAGCAACATCCACCTGAAAGCATTTGTGTTTTTACATGTCCATTACCAGATTATTTAGGGTTTTCTTTAGTTGTTTTTTGTTTTGTTATGCACGGTGGATTGAGTAGCTTGTACAAGCAGCAGCCAATTGCCTCTTTATTTCTTCTTTTTTGTAGTTTTCCTTGATTGATTTCTGTTTTTGTTCAGTAAGTGTGCCCATATGATATGATATTCCCCTTACCTGCTATACTATTCTTTAAAATCAAATCAAATTCAATTTTATTTGTCATTACACATATACAGATGTACAGTACAATGTACAGTACAACTTGTCTGGAAGGTGGGGTCAGAACGCAGGGTCAGCCAATGTACGGTGCCCCTGGAGCAGGGTTAAGGGTTAAGGGCCTTGCAGTGTAGCGGAGTGTAGCAGAGCTTGGATTTGAACCCCCAACCTTTGGGTTCCCAGCCCAACGCTCTACCTACTAGGCTACACTGTCCCTTTAGACCACTTTATACAATCATCTTTATCTCAAGTTTTCGTATGTTTGTGTTTTGTGGCTCTTTAGCCTCTGGATCTTTAGCCTCTAGCTTATTGCTCTGGCCTGGGTAAGTATCATGAACAAATCTTTGTCTCACAGACCTCTGATCTCTGATTGCTTTATGATAGTATTGTTTAGTTGTTTATTGTTTTAATGCAGCATGTAAAAGTTACATTCGCCAATCAGCACACAGAGGACGAGTGTCAAATGATTCAGGTAAATAAAATCATTTATGTAAGCAGAAACACAGTTGCTAAACGTATAACTGGCAGTTTCGGAATATATTGTACCGATGAATTCATCAGAGACTAGTTATCAAAATTATCTCCAGATACAGTTAAGCCACAAAAACTTTGGGATTGTCTATTTATGTCAAAATATGGACTGGTTAAATATCCCCTTGATTTATTTGTTGAAACTGTGGTATCAAGGATGTGTACCTACATTATGATCTGTGTATATGATGATAAGTAAATAAACAAATGTAGCTTTGTCCTGACTCTATATATAGATTATTTTTATACCCTAATTTTATCGATAGTCACTCTTGATGCCCTTAATGGTGTCGTAATGATTAGAAGTTATATATTAATATTAGATTTTAATATTATATAAAAGAAAGAGAACAGTGTTGCTTGCAATGCCTTGTTGTTGGACAACATGTTGCAACCTAATTTCAACTAGTCAATCATAATAACATTAATATTTGAATTTTAACCTTTTCCTAACATGTAGCTTTAAGACCTGTAACATAAAAGAAAATCTGCATTCAAATAATTATAAACATAAACACATTTTCCCGAAAACTCTTCTCATGTCACCACCAGCACATTTACCACCCCGTACATTTAGTTTACAGAGCCGAAGTCCCTGTTTTCTTAGTGCACCATTTCCAAGCATTATGCCGTCGTGTCTGCGTTTGTGCAAATGAAACAAGAGCTGATTTATATTTGCTTTACAATGCCAATAGTCTTCTACAAAGAGCACAGTAAGAACAGCTGCAACAGACAGAGAGAAAAAGGAAAGCTTGGCTCTTTATTCTGTTGCTGAGGGTGCAAAGAGGACGAGATCTGGCAGGGAGAAATTGTTTTCAACATCATATTAAAATGTTTGACCATTTTAGGCAGAAGTTGGAAAGACAAGAATGTGTTACCAAGTGTGACTGCATTGAACTCCATTTTAATGTAGTAGTGCAATGTTTTTAGGCACGATTGTTATATTCTTTTAAAAATATTTAATTTTAGCTGAGCATAAGAAGTATTTCTGATAATCCATATGGTATAATGCAATCAAACTTATGTCTATATTTAAAGGAATGCAAATAAACCTGATATTCTATTAAATGCTATATATTAAACAAGTGATATGTCCAGTTTAATATAATCGAAATGTTAGATTAGTGTACAAAAATCAACTTATGGGCAACTAAGTGGGCAGCACTGTTGCTTGACAGCAGGGCAGTCCTGGGTTTGATTCTCAGGTGGGGTATTTCAGGTTTTTTTGTGTGGGTTTCTCTCACATTCTTCTCTGATACTGTACCTAATCTAATGACATGTTAAAAATTCAAACTGCTGTACGCCTCAGTGAGCTATATTTCCGTTCTTCAGGTACTTTCCCATAGCAAATTTCGAGCACACAAACTCTAGATAGATCTACCCTGCCAATAAAATTAAATCGAGCCACAGCTTGTGAATTAAAAACCTCAAATACAACGATACGTTGTGACTTGTGTATCCAACTTGGATTCATAATGTATGAAATATGGTACAGTAGGTACATAAACAGATTTGGTTTTTTTTCTACTGTAAATGTTAGTATTTGCATAACTAAAGGGGCACTTAGAGGGAAATTATTTATTTGAGTGAACCATAAAAAAACCAGGAACCACAGGCACAAAAGACATGGGTGTGTCTTTTGTATCATCTGATACCTATCTGTGTAAGTGCAGAGTATCTGTGTACATCCTTAAAAGGGATTCTAAACCAGACATTTTATTAAAAAATAACTATTAAAATATTTTAAATAAAAAACATATCACTCCTCCAAACAGCTCTGGTTATCTAACTGCTAGGTCTAAGCCTGGATAAATTAGGGTATGTGTGTGTTTGTTAGAAAAGACAATTACGGTGTAAAATCTATGCCAAATCTATAATGCACAGCACAATATTATACAGGTGTAACCATGTGTGCACCCAAAAGCATTACATTTCATTTTGTTTTAAAAATTGTGAGTGAGAATTACCAAACTATTAGGTCAGTTTGTAAAGGTTAGATAAAAGACAAACGATTTAGGCCAGAGATAATAAAACAGATCATTTAGGCCACGCCTATATATATTTGAACCTGTACATTGAGTTATGCGTTGAGAAATTAGATTGCTTTTCAACAGTTACCTTATCTGTCTCTGTACATTTCTACATAAACTCAATGTAAAAACAACAAATAACTTGGGTAAATATAGACTATAGAAAACTATAGGAAAGATCTCGTGAAAATGCTCTGAAGATGATAAATATGAATATTCCTGTCTAAACTTCACTTTTAGAATGAATGTTTCACAAGAATCATTTCCATGTGCGCTCTCATTCCTGTTAACTTTTGCTCCATTTCTAGTTCACGCACTATAAATAGGGTCATCTTTCTGCACTTTATATAGAGTTTAAAATTCTGCGTCTACAATGAATCTGTTTCGAATCAACCAGTTCACATTACTATTTTTGATGTGATTTCAGAAAGAGGGATTGAGACTGGCTGTTTCTCAAGCATTCTTTCCACAGTGAACAATAATTATTCTGTGCTCAGTCTCAAAGAGAAAAAAACGGATCCAGTACCCTGCTGGCAAGCATTTGATGATTGTTGCTCTATCACAGATCAGCCAAGTCATTTTGGTACTGCAAAGGCTTATAGTTTTGAACCATGATTGCCAATCATGTCTTCAGTATTGTGAATCCCTGGTGAAAGAGCGCTGGCTTTTAGTAGAGGTTTTCCTCAATGTTTCACAGATTCTTACTGGCAGTGTGCAGTGTACTTTTATAGCATGTGCAGTGGATGAATTTGATGTCCTCGCTCAAATGGAATTAAATTTTGGACAGTGAAACAGAACAGTGCCAACATGCTTGATGATAATACAGTGTTTACATATTTACCACAAAGAACAAGAGAACCATTCAATACGTCACAGGTCACCAATCAGGCAACGATGGACTGCGATGTTAACAGTATGTGGGAACGTCAAGCTTACTAGAGCTTATTATAAGGTTTACATCCATATTTTATACTTTCAGCCTCATCAGATTTATCAAAAACAATTATCTGCAAATCAATGAACAAATAATTATCAGAATCTATTGTCAAGACGGCCTATTCCTGTTTGTGACTAGCTTATTTACTAAAAGGGTATTAAAGAGATCGTACCAAAACTGTCATTTCATGGATTGGATAATGCTCTGTAGAAAACAGTTCTTGTGCCAACATTCGCCTGAATTATTCAAGTCTAGGCATTCATTATGAAATCCTTCAAGTATTAGATAAATGTTGAATGGCAAATAGGGAGGGTGGATGTACATGATGGACATCTGATGTTAAAGATATGCCTAATCAAAGATGTGGACTACGACTTGCTGTAATAACTCACTGAACGAGGTGTTGCTAAAAGTTCTACATTTCAGTGTAATTAGGAAGTATGTGTTTCCCTTAGTAACTGTTGTCAAGGAAGTGAGTGGTTATGAGGGTAATATGCATCATGTCTGAGCTACAACTCGTTCATTACGTAGAAGGTTTTAGATTCCACTAGCTTTAAAGGCAAGTCATTTTACACTTGACACACAGTAAAGTGAAACCAAAGGCTCATCCATTCTACCTTTTGTCTGCCATCTAGTGCATCTATACCGGTCACACGGGCATTGCTACTGAACATCATAATGAGTAATAAATTCTGTTTTCTGTAGACCCACATGGATGATTTGTGAAGTAGTTATCTGGAAAAGCAATGGTCTCAGAATACACAATAGCAAGAAGCTGATGACCATCCACTGTAGGACTCAGGCGATAAGAGCTATTTAACCAGCATATTAATTTTCACTTACATTTAACATAGTGGTCCTCTGAACAATTTATTATTATGTGATACAATATGTGATTGATTTTGCACTGTACTTTTATGCCATTTTCCCCAGAAAGTCGGGTCCTTCAAGTTAAATTATTATAAACCCTAGATGATTTTTCAGTTGTAAATGAGTTGTCAATGCTTAATGTGGTAGTCATTCACCATACTATGTTTTGTTACCTCAATGGTTCACAAATCTGGATTAATAAAACAACATGTCTGTTTTACTTGGTTAAATTGCTAGACAATTAATTTTGACAATAATAGTTTTTAACAATTAAGCAGAACCTATTTGATGATTGGCGGCACAGTGGCTAAGTGGTTAGTACTATCGCGTCACAGTAAGTCCCGGGTTCGATCCCCGGGTCAGGTCGGGGGCTTTTTGTGCGGAGTTTGCACATTCTCCCCGTGTCAGTGTGGGTTTCCTCAGGGTACTCCTCCCAAAATCCAAAAACATGAACTAGGTTGATCGGAAATGGGAAAATTGTCATGTAGTTTCACAAGGTCCCTGTAGCGATACAGGTTGGAGAAAGACCTGGCAACCTACTTCGTAAAAATAATTTTAATTTAAAAAAAAATAGTAACTCTGGGGATTGGTAGTGGTCCACAAAGTGACCCAAGAGTCGGAAACGACTGAAACGGGTAAATACACACACATACATATCATACCTGTCAAGTTTTGGATTAAAAAAACGGGAAATTTTCTACCAGGCACTGCAAGCCGCCCCACTAGCCCAACCAAAGTACAGGACCGGGAAAATAATAATACGGGATAACGACGGGAAAGTGGGGTAAAATACGGTAGTTTCCCGGCCAAAACGGGAGACTTGACAGGTATGATACAGTACCTATAGAAAATCTTCATACCCGATAGAAAAGCACTTTCTTTCATATCAGCAGGTACGGTGCAAGCGTTTCTAAAACATAAATAAAAACAAACAGTTAGAACTTTGGCTAATATACTTGTCTTGGTAATTAAGTTGACGTCTACTGTCGGCCTTGCGCATGCCCAGCACGCAGTCCTCGTGGCGCTCCCAGGAGACTTGTGCACGCTTCATGAACAGCTCCTGGTGCTGGAGGATGGAGGAAGCGGATGGAGGAAAGCGCGCAGTCACGCCATGAAAAACCCAGAAATACGGTGTCAGCCATGCTGTTATAAAGATCATAGTTCATTAAAGAAATACACACATGTGTCTAGTCAGAAATGTCTAGCCTAATGTACATGTTAAAGAAAAAGAGTGATGTTTTGTATATTATCTTTATCGTTTCAATACTCGAGCAGAATTTTATTATGTTTAAATTGTTTTATTATCATAAAAAAATCAAACAATTTGTACTTAATTTTAAGTTGAAACAAAGCCTGTTTAAACACAAGAGGACTTTTATGTGTCAATCTTTAGAAGGGCGAATCATACTTTTATTTTGAAAAGTCATTTTTGCAATGGCCGAGTTTTGTTATGTACCGCCACAAACACGTGATTTGTCGACATTTGAAATGCTTAGTTTTTTTAAGTATTGTAGCAAAGTATAAAATGTATAAATTGTTTAGATAATTCAAAATTAACAATTGTTTCTAGAAGTGCCAGAGAGATCGAGACTGTCAGTATGGTTTTAATTAGCAGAGCGTGTTTTCGGAAGGTTAGTACTGTCATATCCAAAAACCCATCAACCACAGAACTATCAACTACAAAAAATAATCCGTGATGCTATTTATACTATATTAATTTAAATGAAGCTTTTTCTAGATTGATGTTTTAATACATTAAACAAGGTTAGGATATTTCCACGTTAAGCGTTGTAGACTCGTTTGAGTTTATATGTTTGATCTTGATCAACATTAATTAGTTATATAACATTATAATTCATGTAATTTTAATTAAGTGTTTTATTTTCAAAAGCATTTAATTTTTCTAAAGCTTTTAAAGCTTCACTAGGTGGTAAATGCCACAAATGAAAAAAAGCAATATCGTTGACTTCAAGATCTCAAACGACGCATTACAAATTTTTAAATATTATTATTTAGAAAAAACTAAATCTGAACACAGATTCCAGTTTTTATAGCTTTCTTATTACATGGTTTGTTAAATAATACTATATGATTTTTTTTGGTACTAAACGCTTATGACATTAGTACTTTACTTCTGTAAATAGAATACATAAAAAAACAAAAATAGAATACAAATATTTCTTATCACTAGTTTGATGGTCATAAACATATAAATGAACATGTTCACGGTTTTAGTTTTTCACTAGGCACTTAAATGAATGATAAATCTGCCAAAATAAATGTTTTGCAACTGTTGCCTCAAAGCAAGAAAGTCCTAGGTTTGATTCAAGGATGGGGTGGTATAGGCAGTTTGGGTTTCCCCTGGGAGCTCAGGTTTTCACCCACAGTCCAAACCATGTTGCCAGGTAAATTGGAGACACTGTAGTGTCCTAATAGTAAGTAGCCACTAGGAGAAATACATTGTAGCGCTGGTCCTAAACTATATATATATATGATTGATGATTTTTACCCTCCAGTCGAAATCGACCCTGGGTCACTAGTTTGATGGTCACTCTGTTACCGATCCCAGAGTATTCCGGCAAGTTCATTTTACAGGGTAGGTTGCCAGGTCTTTCCCCAACCCTGTATCTCTACAGGGATCATGTTTCTGTGA
>JAOUQU010000002.1:3365986-3389351 GCA_028566735.1 Ammoglanis amapaensis
ATAGTAACATGTAATTAAAGGTTATAAATTTGTGATTTCACAAGTGTGTATCAAACTGGGAGCCCTTCGCATTAGTTAGTACCCAAAAAGTAGCTCTCAGTTTCAGAAAGGTTGGTGACTCCTGCTTAAGATCCTTTTTAGACCTAATCACTTGGTACCAATTTATCTGCTTCATCTATAGAATGGTTCACAATTGTATATCTCCAAATGGTAAATTCTCCAAAGCTCCTGTCCCAACTCTTTTTTTAAAGCTATGCTATGCTTAAAATATTTTTCCGTTTTTTTCAACATGATAAGTTAAAGTGTAACAAAACTGTTTTGACAATCAATTTGATAATTAACATAACATAGTAGCATAAGTGATTGTAATTTTTTAGCAAGTTTTATGCTAACACAGACTTTTTTTGTAGCTACACCCTCCTGGTACGTCATGCTTCTTGAGCAAATCAGATTGCATTTTGACCACTCCATCACTTTACAGTTTCCCAGGCAACAGGCCTGCTCTCCTGAAAGGCGCTGCATCATCAGCATCCCGTGAGCTGGGCTGCTGGAGGCTGCAGTGGCTCAGAGCACACACACACACACACACACACACACACACCTCCCCCACATTATCCCAGTCAGTTCTCACACCCTGCAGACCGGAAGGAGTAGAAAAGGGATGGTAAGTACTGTGCTTTTCTCTGTTTGTTGTTGCTTTTGTACCCTTGTTGTGACAGCCGATCAGGATATTTGTCCAGTCTTCGACTTGGGGTTACAATCTGATGCTTTAGCTACAGCCTGCTTTGTAACAGAAGCCTGCAGAGACTGAAGCTCCTGCATACACACACCATATCCACAGAGGACAGATACAGCTGTTACAGAAGAGATTGTGTGTTTTGAATGATCTATTTGCCTGTAGTGATGAATATATGAGGAGGAAAGTGGGACAGACACACAACAATGGACGCATTATGATTGTTTATGTTCGTGTGTTTGTTTGGGATCTGTGTGTATCACAATTTCTAGTGATTACTGACATACTGCTTTTCCGGGTTTATTTTTATCTAAGGATACGTGTGCTTTTGTATAAACTCTTATTCTTACTGTCACTTGTTTTACCCAGTGAAGTACTATGAACACGGTCCAGTCCTGGATGTACTGGATTTGTGACAGTGTGAGGTGTTGCTAGGTGTGGTATCAGCTGTCACTATATCACTGAACTGTTTACAGGCCACATGTGTGCATGCTGCATAATGCTATAGCTACCTTGCTAACTCTGTGGCTACTGTTTTAGCTTTGGGGTTGTAATATGGTGCTAATTGTCGATTTGTGTTTATGGAGAGTGCCCTCCCTTTCCTATTCTACCCCTCCCAGTCCTGGCAGACACTTTTATTATGGTGATAGCTTTCCGTGCTTAAAAAGGTGTGATTATTTTGAAGCGTTTTAATAGAAATCAGAATTAAGCGCATGTCGATGTGTGTGGCTTCGACAACACCCTGCTACAACACCCTGCCATGAATAAACACATTGTTTTCAGCTAGAATCATGTTACACCTAACATGATGACCATGGTACAGCTTTAGCTGTGCCCTCATCTGAAAGTTTAATATATATTAATTTTTAATAAAATATCTTATTTGGACTTCTCTACCTGTTTCACTCATGGCATTTCTCATTTTAGGTGTGAGGCTATCTGTAAACCACTACTCAAACATAGAACACATGTAAGGGTGGGGCAGTGGACATCTAGCCAGTCTTGAGAATTATGAATCCTATTTCAAAACACTTCAGGTAATGTAATGTCATGTAATGAAAGATTTGGAAGTTAGCAAGCATGTTAACATTTATCAGTTGAGCCACAGTCGGTCTTGGTTATGAGAAAACCTTGCAAACATGCACACATACTGACTGAGTTGTAGCATGTTCTTTAATACAATTCAGGAGTCTGGATGCCACAAGAGTCATGAACTGCCTTTTTCAATAGTTCATGAATAGTTCATGATTTAGTTTCTGGTCCACACCTGGAACTGAAATGATCGAAAGATGAAGATATGTCTTAAACATAGAAAATCAATATAATCAGTGATCATATTTTGTATGGTATATACTAAATAAAGTAATCACAACACATTACTTACATAGTTCAATAACAGCAATGTCGTATCAATATATCGTATTTTGGCGTCTAGTCACTGTCACCTTACCTTACAGGGAACAATTCCCTGATAAATCCTTGATGCATATATTCGTGTGTGTGTGTGTGTGTGTGTGTGTTTGTGTCTTCTTCTTCGATAGACTGGCCACTTCCAGGGTGTTTGATTTTTTGTATGTGTCATCATTAATCATTAACTGAATCATAAAATTTTGTTATTCTTTAAATATCATAAAAGTTGTTATTCTTTAAAAACATATTTTTGTTCATTAATTTAATATGACCCCCTTAACAACAATGTTGTCCTATCAACAAGAGAGAAAACAATTAAATAGTTAATACATGTTAATCCATAAACACATACAATAAATATCATAAATAGTTTTCAAATCAAATAACAGCACACACACTTATTAAATTTAATAATTTAGTGCATACGTATTAGTAAACAAACCCTGCTCTCAATATGCAAAGAGAGTATGAAAGTTTTAACAGACCCAGTTCTGTAACAATTATCTCAATTGTGCTGTAGTATTGCAAGTTACTCACATCACTTTACCAGGGGTCACTGGGGGCTGTGGATTACTACATTTACTGCATTTGGCTGACACATTTATACAGAGCAACTTACAGTAGAGTTACTGTATACAATCTGAGCAATGAGGGTCAAGGGCCTTTGCTAGTGGGCCTGATTGAAAAAAAATTGAGGTGAGTTTTGAATCGGCATACTTCAGATTACTAATCCTGTACCAGAAGATTACAACTGGTCCAACTGAAACCTATTAGTGTAAACAAAGAACTTTGTTGGGGTTTGTTAGTATAGCAAATATTTTTCAAACACTATTACTGAAAACATTTTCTAAAATGCAGTAAAACCAGAATATGTCAACTATTTATTTAAAACATCTATTAACCTAAGAAAAAATGTCATGCGTTCTTGGGGGTGTGTACGTGTGAAGATGTTATGCTGGGATTTTGGTGTGGCCTAATTGTTTTACCTGGTAAGTCCATGGTTATTTCAGTAAGAAACAAACAGGCCACATTTTGCATAAGCTGCAACGGTGTGTTTTTAGACACACAGGACATCTGCTCGACTGCCTGCAGTCCAGATCGGTCTCTTATTAAAAATGTATGGCGCATCATGAAGAGAAGAGTCAGACAATGCTGATGATGATAGACTGTTTAGCTGTTTTTTGTTTCTTTTATTAAGCAAAAATAGCTAATAAAATAAGCTATCATGTACACTTCCTACATTAATTATAATTAATAAGAAAGGTGAAATGCAGTGATGTTTGCTTGCTATTTATTAAATCAATGTGAGTGTGATTCCTGTGCATTATGAAAATCTTCTGTATAGGGCATTTAGATTTGTTCTATTAGACATGTAGATATTAGGAAGCACAAAGCCTTCCTCTTGTCCTCAGCTTCCTCTCCTTCTGCTTTCCTTTTTAAAATCTGTTTATAAATTATTAATAGTTAACTAATACCCTTTGACTGAACCTGCATCTGATTTGTTTGGCAGTTTACTGCTTAAACCCATTTTCTATGACCAAATAATTTTTATTAGCTTAAATAGCTTGTAGATATATAGATAATATAGATTTCTCAATAGTAGACAATCTTATTAAATTATTATTAAATTACATTTGCAATTTGTAGCCGTAGTTATATCCATGGTGATTACATTTTGCATCACAAATCACAAGGTATTGGTAAACTGGTATATTGCTGTTCTGTAGTCATGATTTATTATTTTATTTATTTAAATTGATTTATTTTATAATATTTAATCATACACAATTTCATTTACTGTAGTTAGCATAAGCACAGTTAACTGGTCTCCTAGTTAACTAGGTTACTGAGATTTCTCATCATGCTGATAATGTTATCTGTGATCATTTTAATATTGTACTATTGATAACGAGCTTGTGCCACTATTTACATTTAAAACTAAAGTTCAAAGTGCAGTTCAAATTCACCTAAGCTCTGCCATTAGATGACAGGAACAATGACCACTAGCTATTATCTGTAGTTAGATGCTGCTGCAATTAAAACTAATTTGAACTCTCAGTAATATTTTTTTTGTTTCTACAACTACCATACCTGTTCTATGTAAATATAAATATGTCCATATTGTAACTTGAAGTTTTTTTTTGAAGCGATCAATTGTGCCATGAAAAACCTCAAATAAATATATAAAATGATTAATGATTTATTTAAATTTTAAATTGATATAATTAAATTTTTGTTCTTTTAAATGAAAAGTTATTTGCTATTGTCAGTCATGGTCAAGCTCAACTGAAGGTCTTTCCACATTATGGTAGGGCAGCATAATATATTTGACCACTATATTACGTTTAATCGGTTGTTGTATGGCTATTTAGTTCAATATAAAGGAAATTAGTTTTAACATTGATATTTCCAATTGTTGAGTCACTGGGAAAATGGTAGAAACTTTAATTTACAGTTGTATTCTAATAATTACATTGTGATTGTGTCATTAATGAATTCATATTTTATCACATCTGAATCCTGGTCAGGGTCATGATGGACTTGGTTTAACCAGAATCATCAGATTCATTGGCAACAGTGCATCTCATGCCAGTCAGACATGTCTGTTTGTATGTGCCTGCCTAGCCGATATGAACCCCTGGATCTCAGTGGGTCTAGTGTCATTTACTGCTCCACCCATACTTGATCCTATTAATCAATTGCAAAAATAAAATGACTAAGAAAATCGAGTAACTCACCATGACCACTATCTTTTTTTCTGAAATTGTATTATTAACTATTTATAAGTCATCAGAGCAGCGTCAAACAATTCAGAGCATGGTGTGTTGAAGCTTTAGTAAGAAGGTTTGTTTTCTAGCAGAGAATTGTCTCAAGACCTGTATGCTCATTGCCTCCAGCTAGTATATGCTGGTTAACGATTTTATTGCACTATGTCACTTGTACGTAAAGTACAGTACACATGCTTACAGCGTGAGGTTTAGACCTATAAACACAGTGTCCAGTGTAGGTCCAACAGTGCTCTAGTAATGGCCCACATGCATCATGACGATGCCAGTCATGCTAAACCACTCCATGCCAGGAAATTGGTTTGAAACACAGTTACAATGCTCCTGGTGTTAGAGGATTATAAGGAGGCTCCACCTATCACAGCCCCCTCTTTTTACTCAGCAGTATTGATTATGCCTCTTATGACTTGCCCAAGTTATCATAGCCAGCTTGCAATATGATAGCATTTTATAAAAAGAAAAAACACACACACGGGCGTGCCCTGATACAGACCAGCTTCACTGCAGGAAATACCTACCTACATTGTTGATTTCCAGGTTATAAGCTTTTTTGTTTAGGCCACAATGGTTTTAGATGTTACATTATATGTGATGGTTGTTCATTATATGTGATGGTTGTGATGGTGGTGACAGTCAGGGTCATCAAACTTCAAGGTCGGAGTATAAACTCTGTCAACAATGTTGTGTGACCAACATCTGAAATTCATCAGTTTATTTATTCACTCATTCTCTCTTTTATTGGTACAATTTTTGGGTCCAATCTACTAGGCGAAACATTAAAACTAATGCTAGCATATCTGGGATCTTAAATATTTTAAAATTATCACATAATCAACGATTGCCGTGTT
Source organism: Ammoglanis amapaensis (assembly GCA_028566735.1). Classification (NCBI taxonomy): domain Eukaryota; kingdom Metazoa; phylum Chordata; class Actinopteri; order Siluriformes; family Trichomycteridae; genus Ammoglanis; species Ammoglanis amapaensis. The sequence continues at coordinate 3,371,767 of JAOUQU010000002.1, forward strand.
TATATAGGGTTGGGGTAGTAAGCGAAATCGGCCCTCCTTGTAACTTATAAATTGTTACCTCTGTTGTCTGATTGTTGCCGCCTGCAACAAATGTAGGGCTGATCAGTGGTGGCTGCTGACCTTTCAAAGTGGGGAAGCTCTTTATCATAAATTACCAGTGATTGACAATATTGACTTTATAAAAATTGAGTTGAAATTCATAACTATTTACATAACTGTTAACATTTTATTTGTGACATTTTAGAGGATGCTGGGCGTCTATTGCAATCTTAGAGGTATTGCCACTGGTGCCACATTAGCATTCACATAGTGGAGGTAAAAAATGTCTGTGACTGCTGTACACTTGTCAGAGGAAGTGTAGGATAGCTTCATTCTCCTCAGTTGAGCAGTTGGATGTGAGGACAAGAGGAAAAATGCTTAAACAAAATAACATTATAGCTGAAAATGATATTAACGATGTTCCTTTTGGCAATTGATGGTGAGGAGCTGGATGACTATTCATTGAATTAAGTGTTCTTTCTAGTAAGTGATGTCACTCCCTGTGCATCATTCTGACTCAAAGTGGAAATGTAAGTCATCTGACAAATCTTGCAGCAGTCTTGCAGTAGACTTCAAATCATTGTTTTACGCTCTCCTCTTTTTCATGGAATGCTTGGTTTAGCAATGTCTGCTAGAAAATATAAAGTAAGCTCCATAAAATAAGCAAATTTTGGGTTTCCTTCATTAGGTCATTGATTTTACCCACATTGCTCATGAAACAGACTTTTTATAACACTTTTTAACACTCTTGTACACTCTCATGGTTTGGTAAGAGTAGTGCCACGCTGTGGCTGTCACTTACTTGGTACGGCAGTGAAAGGCAAATTCAGGAATAAAGAGGCAATTTCACTCTCAAGAATGAATGGGCTGAAGCTTTGTAACCAGCTGGAATATTCATTTTCATTCGGTGTGTGCTTGAACTTTCATTGTGCTAGGTCCTGCTGCATGTAGTACTGTAGAACTCATATTACACATTGTTTCAATTAAATCATATAATATACATTATCAAAAGGTAAGACATTTTAAAAATGTTTGTTACTTGTGAAAATATGAACGATTGTTCCACTCTCCACACAGCAAAGTATCTAAAAATATATACTGAGACATTTAGCAATCATACTTTTTATATTGACTTTTTTTTTTACTTCTAACTCCCTCAACCTCTTTCTTCATTTCACAGCTCCCATCTCGCTAATTTAGCACATCTTCACCATGAGTATAGCTGTGTCTCCAGCGGCCAGCGAGGCTGCCTCTCCTATGATCACTTCAGTCACTCCCACCTTGGAGCCCAGCACTAAGGAAGATGCATGTAGACCAGGTGGGAGCGAGGATGGAGTCCTTCAGAGCCCAGAGCGTCGGCAGAGTTACAAGAAACCTCCTCCTCTGCACACAGGAGCCGACTGGAAGGTGGTGCTGCACCTACCGGAGATCGAGACCTGGCTAAGAAGCACAGCGGAAAGAGTGAGAGCTCTCACCCAGTCAGTACAGCAGGACAGCCTAAACAGACATGTGGATGTTCATCTGGTGCAGCTTAAGGTAAGAGATGCTGAGATGCACATTGCGATGACATAGTTCCTACACCATTTGACTAAACATATTGGAAAATATACTTTCTAAAGTCATGCTTTTCAGCCACAACAGTTGCTACCAGGTGAAAAAAAGGAATTGTATTAAAATGATATGCTTTTAATCTTTGAGTAGCAGTTTAAGAAAGAACTGCTCCACCATGACTATGTTCCATGCACAAAGCAAATTAGACAGTGGTTATCTTAGTGGGTCACCTCACAGCAAGAAGTCCTGGGTTCGATTCTCAGGAAGACCCAGCTTTCTTTGTTGAGTTTGCATGATTTTCTCATGTCTAAGTGGTTTTATCCACTCCGGTTTCCTCCCACAGTGCAATAACATGCATGTAAAACAGATAGAAGATAGAAGAAGAACTGTGTTTGGTGTTACTTGTGTAATGAATGATATGACTTGGGTAATGAATGACTGTTTCCTGTCATGGGTGTTATCTAGAAGTGTAAAACATGATGTTAATAAATGAATAGACAAACATATACAGGGGAAGTTTGTTAATTTGAACAATATGGCGACATACCACCAAAGGAGAAAGGTGGGTTTTGTTCTGCAAAGCTTACTGCTGAAAATCGCCCAGATTGCTATTATCGACTCTCATATTAAGACCTTCCCCACAAACTGTAAATGCTGTAGTGCAATCTTTATTTGAGGTCCAGGAGGACAAACCCTTAACGTGTTTACATCATACGTGTTACAGGATAATTTGGGGCAAATAGTTAGTGATTAGTAGTTTGTCAGGATTGGCCTAATTTTTTTAACATCATGTGATTGGACAATCTCTGAGACGATTCATTACTTGATGAATCAGCTGTGGTTCATTCACTCATTTTAAGTTGAGCAGTTGCATGTTGGAAAAGCCCTCCTACCAAAATGTGAGACAATTCAGTTTTGTGTATACAAATAGCGTTTTCCTTTGAAGAAAAAAGAGCTTACAATTATTAAATTCAGTAACAAGTGAGTTTACATTCATTTGCATTTTATGCTTTATGCATCTTATTATAACAAACAGAAATGTCTTGCTCAATGTTATGTAAGCAATGTCTTTTACTACTACTCCTGTTTTATATTTGTTTGTTTCTAATTTGTTGGCTTAAATGTTTTAACACCAATCACCACTAAAAGTCATTCTTGAAACTTTCTTGGCTTAAAGAAACTGCAAAAGGCCTGATCTCAGCCCTACTGAATACAATTAAATAATTAAAGCAATATACAATGTTTAACAATGTCTGCTAACTTTTCTTATATCTTTTTGTATTTGTAGTTATTTAGCTTTTTTGGTGCAGTAAGGAGAACTTTGCTGTACAGTAATATAGGCCTGTAGACCAATGTCAGTTGTAGCTGCTAAAACTGTCTCTGTCTCTCTCTTTCTGTGTGTATGTGTGTGTGTGTGTGTGTTTCTGCCTGTCTCTGGCCTTTGATTTTGTGTCCACAGTTTTTGTACCACTGTTACAACTGGAACCCTGTTACCACTGTTAACCTAAATAAGGTGCGGGTGAAACGGTCAGTGCAGTCAGTGAATAAATCCGAATTTGAATTTAGGCAGCAGAGTCCAGTACACACTAATTTCGGTCATGGCATATAAGGGCTATAACGCCTATAGCATGTGTGACTTTCATGTGTGTGAAGGAACTGACATTAAGGCAGGTGCTCTGATTTTAAAGAGACATGCTGCCATTAAGGTAATATTTTCACCAGATAAGTCTGTAGTGAAGTCAGCAAGATGGGACCTCATCTACAGTACACAGCCGTGTGCAAAGTACACAGCAGTCATAGCTTCATTTTTTTATTGCATTTAAGGTCAAGTGAATGCCTGATTTTTTCAGAAGTGGAGTTTGTATAGATATTGACTAAATGTAAAGATGATAGTAATGTGTGGAATATGGAACATATTAGAGAAAGGTTGTGAGCCTCCATACATTGATAGATCAATCTTACTTAGACACCATGTCTTGAGTATACAGAAAGCTGTTTTGTATGGTAATTTAAGATGGAAAATTACTTAATTGAGATTCTGCTCACAGGATGTGGTGATGTACTACCTATATCTATTGATCTGATGAGAGTAGCATCAGTCATCCTTATGCCAAAGTTAGTCATCGATGAGTCAGTTATGAGAAAACAACTTTGTAAAAAAATATTTTGTAAAAACAACCATACAGCATATTGCGGTTTAGAATATTTGTTGTATCTAAGTGGTGTAACCTGTAGTACTGTTAAAAATAAACGAGATTTACTGAAGGTGTACAAATGATGAAAACCACTCTTCCACCTGGCATTTACATTTGTGAGTTTTTTTTTGCAGCCTTTTAAGCCACATAACATATTTCACATTAGAAAATCACTAGACATTCCACCAAATGAAAATATCATAAAAGTACATTAATTGAAATGTAATTAAAATCTAGGCTTAATTTCCTTAATCAGTGTGAAACATGTGCCTGTATAGTTGAACACTGTTGAACTGTTATTCTTGCAGGACTGACAAAAAAATTATTGGCAGCTGACAACCTACTTAATTGGAGCAACTTACTTAACTACTTAATCTGTCCTCTGTGGAAAAGAGTGTAAATGTTCTGCCAGTCACAACAAGCGGCTTGTTTTAAGTACCAATCAGGTAAAATTGTTTAATATTCCAAGATACACCTGATTTCTCACAGCACATTTTGTGGCACAGTGGTTGGGAAACACTGACTTAGATAAATACATTTAGGGGGCAGCCATGGGCTGGTGGTAAGAGAACTTTGCTTGTAATCAGAAGATTGCCAATTAGATTCAGCAAATCTGAGGCATGACAAAACCTCAAACTACCTGGGTGCCATGGCTAGGGCTGCCCACCATGTCAGACATGTGTGATCACTGCCCCTTAGTGTGCATTCACTAGTAACGAACACTACTGAAGTTGACTGTCACCTTCATGCATTCATGTATTCATGTTGCAAGGGTGGCTGTTAAAGTCAGTAGACATAGCACCAGGGTCCAGGGAACCTGGCATTGATCAGTGTTGGAAAAGAGCTTGCAGATTTAGTTTTACATAGTCATGTGAGTGATTCTCATTTTTGTCATCTTACTAGTTCTAGTTAATAGTTCTTCATTGTAAGGTCTAGTGAAGAAAAGTCTTTTTATTTTTGTTCAGATGTCTTTTGCCACGAAGTCAGTGCATAAAGGTTTCAATAAGAAACGAACATTTCTTCTAAATCAGATATTCTAAATCATTTCTTCTAAAAAAATTTATTAGTGATTTTGCACCGGCACTGACATTAAGGTTCTAAATGTGTTGGAAGCATGTGGATTTTCTGGTCAATAAAGACATTCTTTGTGTTTGTGAGTTTTGCTCTTTTGGCTGTGAAAATCCCTGCAGTCATCAGTGTTTTTTTTTCAATGCAAATGTGTTTGTTTGTGCTCATTGTTGTTGGTTTACCTTACCCAGCATAGAGAAATGTACACAATTCAAATTCATTTTATTGCCATGTATTTGTGAATTTATTTATTCTTTTAATCGGAGAGTTGACAGGTCTCAACTGAAGTGCTCATGAGCAAGGCATGCCCTAACAACTCCCTGAGTGCTGTGGCTAGGGATGCCCACTTTGTCAGGCTCATGTGCTGACTGCCCCTAGACTGTATTAACAAGGGTGTGTAAATCTATGCTTCACTGCACAGATTGGGTTAAATAGGGATAATTCCACTGTGTGTAAAAAGCATAGAGGTGAAAAATAGTATGTGGAGTTCTAGTCTCACAAATCCTGAGTTAATAGTGGTGCAATATGTCCTACAACAGGCACAAGTTAATCATGTATTTGAGCTCCTGTCCCCTGCAGCCCATGTCCCAACGGTCAGATCCTTTTACAGCAGCAAACACGATATTAATACCAATATTTTCCTAAATTGTCCTAAAAAGCAGAAATGAAAAAAATGACACTACATGAAGTTATTGCAAGTTACTGCAGTGCTATGTATAGATCATATAGAACCAGTTTTCTTTTTTATAGTTCATAGTGTCAGACAATATCATCTGTTAAGTAGTATACTGTCTTTTTGTCTGGTGGAGTTCAGATAGTTTTGACTTTTTTCTTTTATGTAAATCTGATTTTATGAATGAATTCACGTGCTTGTAGTTGATGCATGAGCATAGGTATATTATTAGTCTCACTATTCATATCATGTGACATAAATGCATACAACACCTTTTGTTAGCTCAATGTCTGTTATAACAAGATTACATATGTTTAACACTGATAGATTTAGATGGACTTTCTTGGGTCAGAAATATTGTGTCTGTGCATGATTTAAACGCCTTTTTGCTAAGGTATTTTCGTTCACTTCACTAGCTCTTTTGTTTGGCCAATGCATTCAAGATTTAATGACCACTTAACATTTTAGATACACACAACACTTACTTCCTTGCCTGATATATCTTATTATATAAAATATATCTCGACAAACTATGTTTTGTGTAGAGGGAAACATGATTGTTTATTGTCGTTTTCTCACCACTTATACGTTTGACATTCCTTCTGCGGAAAAGTCATGGTTAGGTATATAAATGAAGGCTGCCATCTAGTGGATACAATTAAGTAGTTCTTTAAAACAACCGAGGTTGGAGATTCTTCTCAAGTAAACACTTTTAAACTTCACAGTAAATTCACAGCAAAGTTCTGTACACAGTAAACAGTCAAACATGTTAAATTGTGATGCAGTGTAATATTCTGGCCATTATTAAGATCGAAAGACCTTCAAATGTATTCAGTTACAAATTAACTGGTGTAACTAATTGTTATACATGAAAAGCTGTTTCATGTAGCGTTTAATACAGTGAGTATTAAAAGTCACAAATGAGTCACAAATGAGAAGTAAATTTAATTCCGTTTTGAAGACAGTATTTGGTATATATACACAAAATTGCATATTGTAAATTTTCATTTAATTTGGGGTAAATGATCTAGGATTAGTCATTTTGCAATAATCTAAACATTAATATAATAAATATTAGACATATTAGACAATATATAGATATAATATAGACACATTAGATAATTCAGCTTTCCATTAAAGAAATTGTGACACACTTTACAAATAGTCACCAGAATCAATCTCATCACGAGTCCTGGAGATCTATTTTTCACTTTGGTATTGGAACATAAATAAATATAAAGTTTATATCCTATTCATAGGGCGTCACAGTGGCTTAGTATTTAGCAATGTCGCCTTACTTAAGTCTTGGGTTTGATTCCCGGGTAAACAATCAGCAGATGTTGGTAGAGGTTGCTGAATCATCTTCATCTGTTGGCCACTAGATGGTGTCATCAATGTTATGAGTCACAGTGTATTCTGCATATACAGCAGATAAACCAGAACTTCTGACATCAGCCTTATAAAGTAACCACATACTGCTTAAGACTGCAAGAAAAAAATCTGTGCAAGAAGGTAAGACTCAGTATGCATGTACATACAGAACGTACATAAACATGCAGCTCCACGTAGAATGCAGAGAGGAATAACACAACTGTCAAGTCCACATTCCCTTTTGTGCTTTCCTGTTGGGTGGGTGTGAGGAAACATTAAGCAGTTGTCTCTTAGTCCTACTGGTCTGCCTTTGACACACAGAATGCATAAGCTTGCATTTTCTGGTCTGTATGTTTGCTATGCTGATGTAAGATTATTGCGTCTGCAGTTGCCACCAACTGTTCGTGGGCATTTATTTTGGGTGATGTAATTTCAGCACTCCAGACAATCACCAATTATAGTTATCATTATATGATTGTCACCAATAATGGTAACAGAGAGAAATAAAAGAACACATGAGTGAGTAAAGTTGGGCAAGGTCAAAAAGTGTTTGGTGGTTTTACATTACTGAACCTCTTCATTACTCGTTTACATTGTATACTGTAACTTACTTTTGGATTAAAACATCTGCTACATGGCAAAAAAAATGTGGTCGTCTTCTCTTCTTAAGTCAATTCAGGTTCTTACAGGATGCCATTTTAAATTGCATACAACTGGTCAGAATATTACAATCTTGAGGGTGTAATATAAAAAATTCAATAATGCCCCTGTATATCAGATATGAGTACTAAATATCAGGATCAGCACAAGGTTCTCAAAGTGTGTTGACAAGTGTGTTAAGAATATGATCCAGGCAGTATACACAAAGCCAAGATCATAAGATTTGCAACAGACTATATTAAAAGGAGGGGTATATGAATGGATGTGTAGTTACATTTGTTTACCAAATAATGTGATGAATCTGCAAGTAATCTCCCAAAGAAATGTGTAAAATTAAATTTTAGAGTTGAGTAGGCTTTAGAATTCTCGTTTCACCACTGTGGTTTTTATTCCATTGCATTTAACCCTATCTGCACATTGGGCAGCCCTAGCCACAATTCCTGCGAAGCAGTTATTAGTTATGTATCTTGCTCAAGCACACCTTTAGTCGTGGCCTGTTAACTCTTGAAATCAAACCAGCAATCTTCCAATCACAAACCCAGCTCAATAATCATTATATACATAGCAAATTAAACAATTACCTAAAAGTTTGATGTTTGAGTGTGTATGCTGAAATAAACATGTAGGAAATTTATTTTTAAGGCGAAGAAAATTGGATGATTTGCCCAGTATTGTCCATTAAGGTCTTTCACTGAGTGAACAATCTATCTATCTATATATCTATCTATTTGAGCCACATCTGTCTGAGTCACATTTGTTTTTTAATTTATTCACGAGGATGCAAGCCAGTTTGCATTAGCATGATTTCATGGTAAGCCTTTAAAGAGCCCCGGTTCCTTGTCAGCTTTCTCTGTCAAGCTCTTCTTGTCAGCAACAAGATGAACAACAACAAAATCAACACAAACAGAAAATGACTTGTGTCTATGGGCGTGTGCAAGCCTACATGCTCCTGGGAATGTTGGTTTGACCCACTCCACTGCCCCCCAGCAGCAGGTGCCCGGTCCAGTTGCACTGGTTTATTCTGAGTGAACTCAGCTGTAGGGTTGTGATGAGTTGGGAGGGAGAGAAAAGGGGGAGGTCAAACCCTAAAAATAGCAGTGTGCTGGTACAGTATGGTTAAAGACCCTCCTATAAACAGTAAGGGGGGGGGGGCAGTGTCAGGGTGTAGGAGATTGAGAATGTGGAAAAGAATTACAAGAGCAGTTTTAAAGCATGAGCAAACACAAGTACCACTGATACAGGTTGTTCTGTCAGTTTGTTAATAATTTTAATTTTTGTATCTGTTCTCCATCAGCTCAGAGGTAAGCGCTGTGCTCTTACAAACGTTGACATGGTAGCATGCTGGTGCTGTTGTTCTCCTATATTTTGAATGTTATCTTTACACTATTGTTGTGCCCGGCTTGCACAGATTGTGTGCAAGAAGGCTGTTGTATGAGAATTATATGAATACTAAACTTTAATGCTGTTTAATGCCAGGACATTTATAAAATCACACAAAATGATGTGATTATTGCAAATAGTATGGAAAAGGAAGGCCAATGATAAAATTGGCATTTATCTCAGATAAAACAACTGTTAATAGGATTGGTTATAATCACAACTTTCGCTAAAATAACCATTCCATTGTGTTCATGCATTTTTTTTCTTTCTTATAGTAAAGGAAGCTGATGCTGTGCTTTTATTGTGAAAAGTAAGAGCACATGTGATCTTGCACAGATGTGGTTTTCATAAGGATGTTAAACAGGTAGATAATGGGCGGTGCAGCAGATGTGTCTGCTGAACAGAATTGGAATATAGAACACGCTAATGTGCTCTGTGTATTTATTATTACTTTAGTATGAATAATTATATCTTATTTAGGGGGATAGGGGGATATGTCTCTGTTGAGTCTAGTTCCTCTCAAGGTTTTTCACTTACGTTTAGGTTTCCCAACAGGAGTTTATTATTGTTTGTTGGTTCTGCGTGCTGCAAAGTTTATTTGAGGCAGTGTCTATTCTAAAAAGCACCATGTTAGATGCGTTCTAGAAAAAACACACCCATATTCTTTGTGTTGCATGACCTTGTATGGTTGCACAGCCACAAAATGTGAATGTTATAGAGGCGTTTCAACACTTATGTCTTTCTTCCAAAGTGGGGTTCACATATTGCTTTGCATATTTTAGTGTACATATTTTTAGATAAAAAACACATTACAAAATCTAAATATTAATTCACTTAAGGTGTACTAAATTATACAAAATATGTACATTTGACAGCAGTTCTGAGTAAATATGAGGTTATGTTACCCCCACTGTGTCTGTCATGGTTGAGTTCCTGCGGTGTGTTTGTGCTGGCCTTGAACCTAATTTAAAAAAATAGTTTAAAGGATGCAAATCTTATGTTCTAGTGGTAAGTAGTTATTTTGATTAGCTCTGAGTCTGAATTATTATTCATACTGTATTAATCTGAAGAAGTAATACATCAGGTTAAGTTGATACAGACCAGTACTCCTGTGTTTATTTTTGTGCTGTTATGGTGGTCCTGGGTAGAAACACTTTCATGTTGGCAGAGCGTCTGACCTACATTTAAGGCACAGAGCACCTTGGCCAAGATACTAGTGCCCGCTGGCAATGAGGCAGTCCTCATGGAATGACAGTTGTTTTGGCATGTCTGCTGTACCCTAGTCTGTAAATGCTGCAGACTACTGTAGATATCCCAATGTTGCCACTAATAAAAGCAGACGTATGGCTAGAAGAGGTTCAGTCAGATGGTTCTAGCAGCTGAATCCTTGTTTTAGGTCCCGGGCAAGATTTCTGTCTCCCCTTGTGGTTTGAAATTAGCTTGTTGGTTACCGCTCTGTTTGATTCTGTAACTGCAGTTACAGAAGATTAAAAGGCCTCCATATATCTCTGCATTTCTGTCTTTGAGCATTCAGTAGTGTTTTTGGTTTTGATCTACATCTCAGGATTCTTTGAATATTCTATGAATTCCTTTAATGCTTTCACAATAGTTGTTTTTTTTTGTTTCTTAAATCTTTACGATTTCTTCAACAGGTTTAGCACAAAATGTTGAGTTGTAACCTTTCTATGCAAAGACTGAGTATGTGTTGTCGATCTTTGTTTACAACAGCAAAATCACAGCTTTAAAATTTGTCATCCCTGATTGCAGTTTCAGCTTGTTTCCTTTTTTACTGTCACACAATTATACCCTGAGCTAGATCAGATGTCTGCCTGACAGTATGTTTGGAATATGTTTTTTTTTTGGTTTGGGGTTATGATCACCTTACCCTGGTTTTAGAGAAGTTCCACTGGCTGTCCATTAACATGCTCATAAGATACACAATTCTACTACTTACCTTTAAGACCATTTAAGCCTCGGATCCTGTCGATCAGTCTGATTTTCCAAAATCTTACAGCCCCACTCACAGATCATCTGATGCTGGTCTCCTAGTGGTTTCCATGTTCAGGCAGAGCACTGGCATTGCTGCCTCATCTTACATCTACTTCACTAACTTAAACCAATTTAAAACCTTGTTAAAAACCTCTTATTCATACGTAGGTTTTGTGAAAGGTGCTATATAAGTATAACTTATTATGATTTTTTTTTATTACAGATCGTGTCGTTGATTTCTTACAACATTGTTTTGTTATAGAATATAGGTGACGTTCAACTGGCTTTGCTTCTGCATAGAGTAATTTAATTGTATTTGAGTCCAGTAGTAAATGAGATCTTATTTAAGATATGTTAAAAGCATGGAATTTGTATAGTGCTTTGTAGTGTTTTGTGCTAGACCAGGAATGCCGTTTGTGATGTGAGAATTCCTATGAATCATTTACATCTCGTGAACCTTACTCAAGTCTATAATGTGGAAGTAAAGTAAGTTCACAAAAGTCTTCCTGTTTTTTAGTTAATAGTAACATAACTGCTTTTTGTACACCGTTTCTTGTCAAATATCCTTCCATTTATTAAGGGTAAGCTGAGGAATAATTTGGGCTGAAAATATCTTTTCATCTGGTTCTAAGTGATCCTGTTGAGGCTGGTAGCAGTTAAGTTAAACTCTCAAAAGCTTTCTTGTTTGTTCATTATGACTAGGAACCGTTTTATTGATGTATATTTTAATAGATTTTAAAATGTTTAGCTTTTCAACATCTAGAATCTGTGTGAATTTTTTTTCGATTGTTGATGACCCATGCTTATATTCAAGTTTGTTCTACCGCTATTAAATCTTTACAGTCTAAGAATGCTAAAAAATACAGAATCAAGCTGTTTTAGATTCTCAATTTTTAGAAAACGAGATGGTAATGTTATATGACATCACTTTTATAATACTAACAAAAAAAGCTTTAAAACAATAGATTGAGAGTTCTAACTGTGCCCCTGTTTGTGTTTGCACATAGGACATCTGTGAGGATATCTCGGACCATGTGGAGCAGATTCATGCTCTGCTGGAGACTGAGTTCTCCCTAAAGCTGCTTTCCTATTCTGTAAACATCATTGTGGATATCCGTAGTGTGCAGCTGCTGTGGCACCAACTGCGGGTGTCTGTGCTGGTTCTTAAAGAAAGACTTCTGCAAGGTCTACAGGACTCCAACGGCAACTTCACCCGCCAGACGGATATACTGCAGGCCTTCAGCCAGGATCACGACCAGGTCAGCTTTAAAACTATTGTTCACCTTTAAATGTTAGCAGATTAACTATAAACTGAATGTAAAATATTTTGCAGTCATAAATGTTAAACAAATCTCCCACAGTCCAAAAATATGCAGTCAAGTTCATTAGAAATCCTTTTCCATATGTTATAGACATACGAGTTTGGCTACTAGTAGTTATTTGGATGCAACAATTATAGGCAGAAATACTTTGAAGCATAAATTGAATATTAAATAAAAAATACAGAAATTGGAAAGGTAAAATATAAAAACACAACTTACAACTTATTTTTGAAATGTTATGACAAAAAACGTATAGAAGTTAATTAATTCATTTATTGAGCATTTTAACATCATCTTTTAAACTTTAGGTGATATCCATGACAGGATATGGTCATTAGTCACACAAGTTTCAAATGATACACAAGTCACATCAAACACAGTCATTGACAATTTGGTCTCTTCAATTTACCTTACCTGCATGCTTTTGGTCTGTGGGAGGATAACGGAGTATACCCACGTGGATAGGACATCCAAACCACTAAGGAATGCTAACCACTAAGGAATCTGTTGGTCCTGGACTTGACTAAGCCACAGTGCTTCACTGTAGAAGTTAATTCATCATCTTTTAGTTGATGATAAGCAGAATAATGAGTGATGATTTTAGTGAGTTTTGTCTTAGACCAGCAGAAACAGCATTATTGCCACGCTTGCCACGGACCTATGGGTTTTCGCCTCAGCTTGATGAAAAATTTACGTTAATCATTTAGTGTAGCTTCAAAATAATTAATAATCAAATGTCAAATGTGCAGAGTATAACATGAGACAATATGCCACTGTCTTTGTTTATCACTAGGCTCGACTGGACTCTCTGACTGAGGTGGATGATTCAGGTCAACTGATCATTAAATGTAGTCAGGATTATTTCTCTCTGGACTGTGGGATCACAGCATATGAGCTGAACGACTACAGTCCCAGTGAGGATCCAGAGGGCAAAAGCACTGGCCAGGACCATCGCTGCCTCTATCCTGAGCTGGAGCGAGATTTCCCTGAATTGCTCCAGAGTGTGGATCTCCTTACCATTGCAGCTGCCAAACAAATCCAAGAATCATTTTCACCTGCACAAGAGGAATCACCAAAATCTCCCCAAGATCCTGTAAAGGAGCTAACAAATTCAACTCAAAGGTCCCAAAGGAAACGAATGAATCAGACACCAACCATAGACATGGCAAAGCAAGGTAGCAACTTTCAGGAGGAGAACATCCTAGGTCTCACAGAACGTCCACATCAAGGCTCTCACAGCACTGAAGTATCTCCATCTTCTCCTTCTTTGCCTAAGAAGCCCATGTATGTAGACAGATCTGGTCTTCATTATCAGGCTGACATTAGCAGAAGCACACCTTCTCTTCTTGACCTGCCTGATCGCTCCAAGTTCTGGCTGGAGCTGGAGAGCATATATCCCAACAGTGGAAGTCAATCTGAAGAGAATCTGTGTGTCCTGAATGCAAAGAACCGGCAAGGACATCTACAAGCCACGAACCAGAAGTGTCTGGTTCCAGGTCGGCTCCATTTCCAGAGATGCTCGTCTGAAGCTGGGCAGAAAAACAATGCTAATAAGTCAAACCATAAGATTCAAAGTCCAGAAACCAACCCCCCTCTTGCCACCTCTGCAGAGGAAATCACTGACCACGATTCACGAGAAAGCTCGTCTAGTCTTGATGGCTATCTTCAAACCACAGATTCTCTGATGAATGAGTCCAAGCAGTACAGAAAAAGAAGCCTTACAGACGAGTGTTGGTTTGGATCAGAGGAGTTTCTAGCACTTCCTGCTCAACTGAAAAAGACTGAAATGCTGGCGTTGAAGTTAGAAACTTTGGCGCAGACATTGCCCCCTAGAGCCATGCAGCAGTCAGTTCAGGATGTTGATGACTGGGAGCTGACTGAAGCAAACCCAGAATGGGAGACCAATACTAATTCTCTCCCTTGCAGGTCCTCTAAGAAACATTCCCAAACTGGAAGGTTTTCATCCTCTTCCAGTGACATTGCTCCCTCTATAGGTGAAAGCATTGAATCTGGTCCTCTGAGTGACCTTCTATCAGAAGATGAGGGGAGATGGAGCGCACCCAAATCCCAGAGAATTCAAAAGATTTCAAATCAGTCTGAGGCCTCCAGAATGGTGATGAACTGCACACCTTTAATACAGCAGCTACTTGAGGACATCCAGCATCACGAGAACTACCAGGATATTTGGGGAAAGCTAGAGGTAAGTGTCATTGCAATGTACAGCCTGATTTTGAGGATCACACATGCATTACATTTTATATTTCAGTTTACTACATTTTTATCATTGTCAGTGTAATGGTCATCATTTTTATCAAAAATTACTTGCAGAAACAGTTTAGTCTGAACACCAGTCTATTATGGGAACTTATCAGCATAGCAACATTGGAGATAAATCCTATTGTAGTGGGTCAACATAATTCTCAGTACTCATGTTTTTAGTGATAAAACATTATCTCATTAAAAATACTACAATGAATTATAAATGTTTACCATTTAAAATTTATTTTGGTTTTATGTACAAACAATGTTTGTATTACAAACCAAATTATCATGCAATTAAAACATGATGTCAGAGCAAGTAGATGGCAGGGAGTTATTATTAAATGTAAAAGAAAAAAGGTTCAATGAAGGAGACAATATCTGATTCATAATGCAATTTCTTATTAATTTAAGATCTTCGAGAAATATACTTGTATTTATAACAAAAAAGTGAATTAAAAATAGTAGAATTATTTGGGGGTGTACATTTATTTCTTTTGAGAAAAGATATTTAACATTTTACCTTTTCATTTAAGAACATAAATTAATTGTATTCATAAGCCACGGTTTTGTGGTTTGGCAATTTCATATAGTCTTAGTCTTGAAGAGGACTTATTAAACAAAACTTACTTTATGCATGAGAAAAACACCCATCCATTCATTTTCTGTAAATCAAAGAGTTTGGATGCTTATTGTGATGTCACAATAAGCTAATTTGTATAAAGTCTCTCTGGCACCACCCATCACCTTTTGGCTCTGCTGCTCAGTGAAAACATGGGAGGGATTGGGCATGGCCAGCAGTAGCAAAATTGGCATAAAGTGACAGATTCATTCTGAAATGGGCTGAAAATTGTATGAACAAAACTGGTGAGTATTCTTTTTGAGTATTTTTGTGCAAAGAACTTTACGTACTTTATGTTTTATATCTCACATGCCTCTTTAAGAAGAAGCATATAATGTCCCCTTTAAACCTGCTAGATCCATCAGGATTTTTTCCCATGACCATCTTATTTCCATGACTCATCAAACCTCTGGCTGCTTAAATTGCCTATTTACTGATTCTGAGCATTTCTATAAATTGTATCTTAAGCGTTTGCTGCCAAAGATATTTTAAGTATTGACAACAGTAATTGATCAAGTTATGAAAAACCGTATGCACGAAGTTTACATTCAATTGCGAGCAGATTTGTTCTGGGTATCTTTCATTTGTCCCCCTAAAAATATGCAGATTGTGGAGTGGAACTGGATCCATTACTTCCATTACTTCAGAATGAACTGGTCAGCTGTTTTGGATGTGGGAGTAGTTTCCTCAAATAAATAAAACTACTAAAAATAAAAAAATACATAAATATAAAAACAACCAATGCTGTTTCTATCTAATGTTAGGAATGGGTAGGTACTTTTTTTTAACATTAAATAATCAGACAAATATGCATTAACATGGAATTAATAGGGGGCATTTACTATTTCACATTATGCATGTGTGTGTGTGTGTGTGTGTTTGGGGGGGGGTTGTTTGTGTGTGTGTGTGTGGGGGGGGGGTTGTTTGTGTGTGAGGCTGACTGGGCCAGGCGAGGTAGGCAGCCGGATCCACCTGAGATGATGCGTGTCATGGAGGGGGAGGTGATTGATTACATTAGCATGCAGCCCCTGGAGATGACTTCATCCTCTGGGCTACAGACAGCTGGCAGCTGAAGCTTCTGCTGGGGAGGAGAGAGGGTCTCACAGACCTAGTCAAGTGTGACGCTTTTGACCAACCTCTTCACCATCTACTGTCTTCCTTTACTTTCTGTTCCTTATTCCTGTCTGTCTACAATGCTATCATTCTTCATCATCTTTTGTGTTCGCTCTGTTTCTGATGTGATGAGTTGGATCTCATTTACTTTTACTATGTTTGAAAGAGACCCTCTCTGTTCAAACAGTGACCAGAGGCTACATATATATCTGTTTTTAGATTTTTATTGGTGCAGTGGTGGAGCGGTAGTCGCATCCAATGACCAAATGTCCCTTCCAGGGAAATATTTACAAATTATGGCATTCGATCTCAAGTCACAAGTTGTGTTGATTAGTTCTGAGGTTTTATTACTTTGTGGATTGTACACTGCCAATGTGTTATACTGGTAGAATGCTTATCTTCAAAAGAAAATGATAAAAAAAAAAACTGTTAATTTCTATTAAAGAAATGTTGCTGTATAGTAACATGGATACTTCCTTTGACAATAATAATATTACTTTTGTCTGGATGCACTTTCCCATCTTGTAAATAAACGTTAACCTTTAATAATAATTAATTATGTCTAAGTGCCACAGTGCAATTATCCACCCTAGACAGTGTGAAAGTTGGAGGTGAATGAATGTCAATTTAGAGTATTTTATTCCCACAGTGATGATTCGCTACATATAGACTTTAGTAACTTTTTAAGAATGGCACAATTATTTAATTCTACAATTGACTGTATCATGTAACGGCAACACAATGCTCTTTAAATAACTGCGATAGGTCAAGAAAAAGTGATGTGAGTGACTGTGGGATGGTTGTTTGTTGGTACCTGATTTGACTAAGCAGGAAACTGATTTTTGACACAAGTTGCAATTTTTTTGTTGTACATACAGTTGAGGACGATATTTTTAGCCCCCCTATGAAATTTTAAGTCTCCTCAAGATTCTGGCAAGATCCTTTTTAGCAGAGCAAGGCAGTTCTAACAGAGCATTTCTGAACATACAATTTTTCATTAGAAGGACCAAAATATTTATATTTGTGCACCAAAACATTATTATGTAAGAATAACCAAAAATGTCCAGGGACATTATTATTAGCCCCCTTTAAGAAATTAACATTTATTAAGTCATCACACAAGCCACTTTTGTGCAGTGATGTGCTTTACCTTCACAGGTGATGTGCATAAAGGTGATCAGGTGAAACAGATGATTGCACTCAATTAAGTTAAGTTAATTAACTCATTTAAGTTAAAACATGGTATAAAAGCCTCATTATGGAGCTGGCAGTTGAGGAAGCAACATGCCAAAAACAAAGGAGATCAGTTTGGACCTGAGAAAAAGAATTATTGATGCACACAA
>JAOUQU010000002.1:3399694-3413172 GCA_028566735.1 Ammoglanis amapaensis
CACACACACACACACACACACACACACACACACACACACACACACACACACACACACACACACACACACTCACTCTATATATGATTTGAGGATTAGACAGGGGGAAACTTGTGGTCCAGTGGCTACTGCACCACATCTATTGGTGTCACATCAGTGATAACCCGACTGCCCTTCTGTCATATGTAAGCAACAAAGCTGGAGTCTATGGACAAAGCGGCTTACCTACACCTGCAAACAACTTCAACACTCCACAACCAAATACTGCACCAGCACACATCAGAAGCAAACATGGCTTACTGGCTTCACTCCAACAAACGTGCAACCCACCTTTCCCTGGGTATCAGTCCATGGACACCGCAGGAGGGCTTATTTTCACCACTTGAATATTTTTTATTGCATGGATTAGATTTTCTGTGGAACTCAGAGTCCTCTAGGTAAGAGTTGCAAAACAAAGCAAGGGCACTTTGCATGTCAAGAGCAATTATGACGCATAAGAGTAACCAAAGTCCATTGCAATATGTGCCGTGTATTAAATATTACCTGATCTCATCAGAAAATAATACGCAAAGGATTACTTCTGAAAGTCATTCTTGAATCAAAGGTGCACCAATGGCTATACAGATATTTTGTATATAATTTTGATACAATTATACGTATAACATTCATCTCCTTGATCTAATTCAAGAACAGCATCGGTTTCAGTATTGTGAAATTCTCTTCTCGTTCTAATAAACAAAGCAGACATTGTAATGCCCTTTCCACATTGACCAAAGTCTAGATTAGCATTCAGGTTTTGGTGTGCCATTTTAAAAAGGTGTTCAGTCAGTGACAGATTCTTGTGTTCTTGTGTCTTTGGTTTATTTGTTTAAGCATTTTAAAGGCATTTAAGTCTGTAAAAGATATCAATTCAGCCAGGTATTCACAGCCATAAATAAGCGTTCATCTCACTTGCTCTTGTCTGTCATCAGTGATAGATGTGCATGAGTGCTGATCCATCACCAATGTATCCACCTTATTCCATCTCTGCATCTGAGCTGGCTTTTTTTCTTAACCTTCCTGCCTTCCCACAAAGACTAATGCTGTGAAAACTGGGATTATTTAGTGCAAGATAACACTGTTGTACTTGTTCAGTTATAAAGTATATATTTTAAATTATAGGCTTTTATTATTAAATGTATAATGAAGGCAATAATAATACTTATTATAATACAAAAGTTATATTAGGCTTTTAGTTATATTTTGTTAACAGAGACAGGCTAGTGAAGATATAGACATGTAGTCATAAACACAGTGCTGTAGGCACATCATCTTTCACAGCATGCAGTATAGCCCGGAGTAAAATTAACCATCTGACAAACTGCTGAAATGTTAATTAACAATTTCAGACATGAGTGTCATGACATTTTCGTGGAATTGGAATTATTTGTACAACTGTTATTTTTTGTGGTTATTATTATATTACATTATAACTACATTTCATTATTGTATCTGTCGGTATGTCAGCAATCTTTCAACCATCTATCCATCCATCCATCCATTCATCCCCCCACCTTCTGCTGAAATAATGCATTCATCAATTAATCTATTATCTAGTTTTACCACCACCTATTTCTATTTAGCGTCAAGGTGGGTCAAACCCTGGGCGAAAAAACACAAAACATATGAAGATCAGTCAGTCAGTTGCAGGGGGAGTACGCACACACACATGCACGCATGCATGCAAGCATGCACGCAAGCATGCACGCACGCACACACACACAAGATATTTTCAGAATCTCCAATTAACCTAACCTTCAATTAACAGTCTTTCTGAGGAAACCCACACAGACACAGCCTTACCTGGGAATTGAACTTATCATTTCCTGCTGTGAGTCGAAAGTTCTAACCACCAAGTCACAAGTATAATAATGTAATGATGAAGAAAATGATATAGTCTTATATACTCTTATATTGGAGTAAGTCTTAAGCATATTGTAAGAACTATAATAACTGCATCCGTATAAATAGGGGTAGTTTTAATTAACAAATGAAAATAAAAAGCTCATGAAACAGGGACTGAAACCCCAAATCTCATCTTATGCAGAGCAGGTTTGCATTTGCATTGTATACTGTATTTAATTAGCTTGTATAAAGAACTGATTTGTAATAGAGGATCTTGTGCAAGAACAAAAAGCCCAATTATGTCACTGGAACTTACACTAATTATAATTGACTTTCAATACTAATGGTGCAAAACATCTCTAATTTGCTCAATGCTTACAGTATTCATTAAGATGCAATTCGATGACACCCCCAAGTTCTTTTGCAATTCCACACAAATAATCAATATGTTAATATGTTTGAATTTATTATAAGTAGAAATGAATTGGATGCCAATCTTGCACTCTTTATTTAAAACATATTAAATCACATTACTCCTTTATGCAAATTCTACTGCATCCTCAACATTGTACAGCTGGGCTAAATAGCATGAATGAGTACTTTAGTGCAAAGTGTAATAGTTCCTAGTCTCACTAAATATAACCAATGTCTAGTTTTTATTTGTTCTTTTCTTTTTACCTTTAACTTCAGCTATATCATCCAACAACTGTGATTTTCAGTAAATCAGTTTTCCTCACAATATGTCCAAAATAAATGCTTCAGTTTGGTTATATGAGCTTTGCTAGATTTGATTTGGTCAGTGATCCATCTGTTTTGTCTTCTCCATCACTAAAGTTTCTTTCCAGCTTTGTTGTGCTCTGCAATGTTCACATCCACCAATAACCACAGAGAAAATATGGACACTAATACTAATTCCAAACTTAATTCTTAGGCAAACTTCAAGATCATATCTATTTTTTTTATTCTTGATCTACCAAGTGCCTATCTGAGTAGATCTCAATATTCCCTGATTGCTGAATATATTGTTGTAAATTGCTCAACTGAGTTGCTAAACGATGTCTTGTCTTTTTTGTATAGGCAGTAATTTTAATATTGTAGATTTTAGATATTTGTACCATTTAAAAAAATTAATCTATGAAGTTGTTTGTTTTTTGTAAATAATAAAAATTTCATATATGTAGATAAGTAGATTTTTACTTTCATTTGTGAAATGGGGCGGCATGGTGGCAGGTTTAGATTCATTAGTAAGGCTTTCTATGTGGAGTTTGTATGTTCTTCTTGTGTTTGCATGGGTTACCTCTGGGTTCCCCAGTTCTCTCCCATAGTCCAGACACACAGTCAGTTTAATGGGAGATACTCAAATTGTGCGTCTGTTTTTGTCTTCGTACCCTGCAACTGACTGGCGACCTGTTCAGGTATTTAATGTATTTGTCCAGTGTGTGTCTCCTCACCCTAAAACAGGAATAAGCATGGCTAATATTAAGTCATATATAGATTAATTAGTGAGATAAAGTTATTTGCTAAGTAATGTATAATACGCTAATGTAAATGCTGTTTGTTTTTAGATTCTGATGGCTTGTTTGTCTCATATTTAAAAGTTTTTCAGGTGATACTGATGTGCATAAACTCAATATTCCTCCATATGTATAAGGTTAGAAAAAAAACGAGAGAGAGAGAGAGAGAGAGAGAGAGAGAGAGAGAGAGAGAGAGAGAGAGACTGGCCGGTTGGTTGTTTTGATGCTTGCTGCTTGCCTGGCAGACATTTATTGATATCGTATGTAGTTGAAAGCTTTTAGAGCTGCATAAAGAATGCAAGAAAAAAATTGATGGCAGTAATCAGCTAAGCTTTAGTCTAAGCTACTTAGTCAACCCAAGTCAAACACCAAGTGCCAATTATTTCGCATGTTTTTTTATTCAATAGTGCTTTAAATAAATACAAGGCATGTTTTTGGCTTTCTATAATGGTATGGGAGCAAAGTACAGCAACACTGGTAAAAATCCATCTTGATTACATACTTTTATTAATTGTTATAGTACTTTTTTATTTTTTTATATTCAATATATAGCTATTTAGGTACAAAAACAAGATATTTAACTTAAATAACTATGTATTCATATTGTATGTTAAACTAAATGATAAATTACTTAACAATAATTGCAAGACCTGTCAAGTCTACTTGACAAGTTTACTTCTGCCATGCACATGAACATGTTTCTTAAGCTCTTGTCTATAGTTAGTCTTTTCCCTCGATTTACCAATTGTTGTCTGGGTTTTTGAGTGAGACTGCCATTATTCCTCTCCTCCTACATGTAGCTGACTGCATTATTTTATCTGCATGACGGGAGTGTACTTACTGATCAGCTTTGTGCATGAAGGCCACACCCTGATCATCATAAGTCCTCTGCTCTGTGCAGATTCATTCAGTTAAGTCCCTAGCATTTCCCCGTTCTAGCGTTTTCTTTTTATAAAAATAGGCTAAAAATAATTCAAGTAAAATGAAGCAAAAATGAGTTAAGCTAAAATCTCTACTAAACTAAACAATCATTGATTGTTTTCATTTTTTACAGGCATTTTTTCTACCCAGTTCTTAATGGTGCAGATAAGTTAAGCAAAAATAATTTCATGCATGCACCAAACTGTTTTAAATAGCTAGTAATGTTTTAATCTGTTTGAGTGCTCGTCTATGAAATTACTTGAAATGGCCTTCAGAGAGAGGAATAGCCAAACAGGTCTTAATGACGGAGAGGTGAATATCCAGGGACAGACACAGGGAAGCTCAGATAGCCTCTTGCAACTCCAGGCTTTCTCGACAGGGTTGGTCAGATCAGACCAGCCAGTAATGGTGTGAAACAGGGTTGGGAGAGATGTGAGGAGATGAGAATGGAAAAGGAAGGTGGCCCTAGGCTTCTCACTGCAGGCCACCTCATGGAATGGCTCTCCCTCCCCCTCGTCGTTGTACATCTTCAAGCACACAACACTCCCCCTTCTCTCTGTCAGGGACTGGGATAATGCTCTCTACACTTTGATTACACTTAGCAACCAGAGAGCCCTCTGCTGGGTATTATCAAAATCAATCAACATGAAGGTTTGCACTGTGGCAGCAGCACCCTCCGCGTAAGGGATCGGCTAGGTGTTTGAGTGTGTGTAAGTGAGAGGGGGGTGTTTTGAGGATTTGGAAAACGTGCTTGAGAACAGGAAGCACGGTGGTTAAAATAGAGACATCAGAGTAAATGGACAGGCGCTCCGGGGACGCTCGCACGCCTGAGAGTTATGGGACATATGTCTGATGGATCCTTTGAGCCGGCGTAGATGGTACTCACTGTACTCATTGTATCACTTTTTAGACAGGTAGAAAGAGCAGGAACAAAAGAGAAGGAAGAAGAAAACAATTTCTCCCTTGATGATTTGGGCTCCTGAGGTCATCTGGTACAGAGCACATCTGTGGGAGAAATAGCTTTAGTTTTATAATGTCATTTGAATATTAGTTTATGCCACAAATGATGAATTAGAGGAACGTCTGTCATTTGTTAATAATTCAGCATGGCACAGATAGCGGGATTGACTCTGACAAATACGGCAAGAAGGAGAACGTCGGTGCCAATCCATAGAGGATCAGCTCTTTATGAATAATATGTGTTTGAGGTCTGGGAGTGTGTGAAGGATCTTTAGAGGTTGCGTGGAGCCAGTGTGTCAAGAGATTATGTGCATTTTCAGTGATTGCACAAAGGCCCCTAATGTGACTTATGAGCATTTGTTTCTAGAGGATGAATCGAGACGGGGGTGGTGTGGGCATGAGGGAGCACAGAAAAGGTGAAAGTGACTGACAATATATGAGAAAAAGAGACTATTTAAAGCTGGGCATTAACATAAAAATATAAAGAATTTTAGTTAATAAAAAATTGAAAGGCCGCATTAAAAAACGTTCATATTCTAGTATAATAATTTTCAAATTCATCTGCTTTTGCAAAAAATTGAAAACTAAGAACCGTCTTTGTTAATTTCTTTTATTTATTAATTTAGATTTCAATATGTTTACACCTTGGTAACATCCATGACAAAAATTGTAGTTAATTGTTTGTAGTTAAAGGTAACTTTGAAGAGTCACAGACAATTTTCGGTCACCACTTTACTTCATCTGGTTAAATCAGAGCACCTAGAGGAAAGGCACGGGGTAAATTATATGATAGTGCTTCATACCAAAGACTTGATTTGTACTTCTGCATTGAATTGTTAATCGACATGAATAAACTGTATCAACATGAACTTTTTCCAAACATTTTCTAACGACATGTGAAAAAGATGCAGATCTCAAGGAGTAGGGATGCAGACCACATGAGGGAGAATAGTAGCTATTAAAACAATGCAATGTGCACACACACTACATATAGCAGTGCCTTGATGTTTACAGTGTTTTGATACATATATATCAACTCCAACAACAAACTATCTTGCTCGTCTCTTCAACCATACAGTACAGTAAACACAAACACGAACGAACCCTCAGAAACTTGAGCACCCATTGTAGCGGTGAATGATCACTGCATGACCTTGATGCAGAAAATGTCGGCTTTGAGGTTATGACGGTGTCTTCGTTGTGCAGATGCAGAAGTATAAATCAGCTTTAAGCCACTATGTTGCCTTATTGGTATAGAAATATGTTAACTAAGTCCATGGAAACAACATGGAGTCTTTTTCCACACAACGCTTCTAACAAAATGTAGGTTTCCCCACTTCTGGTCTGCTTCTGCAGCCGTGAAGGTCATTATTTTTCCAGGCATTTGGAGCATATGGTCTACGTTATTTTTTAGTATTGTATTGATACACATTACTAAATGCATTACATTAGTTGCAGGTAGCCATTAGCATGAAGCTGTGTTCTGTGACGAATAATTCTTATGTGTGTAAAAAAACACATTGATGAAAAAGCATTCTAAATTCCAAATCTGTTCAATTATTTGCATACATTTTAATATAAAGTCTCAAAAAATACAGATTCATTAAATAATAAAGTATTTGCACAATTGTTTGCTGGTGGTGGGAAAATAATGTCTCATTTTGGTTTACCAAGACATTTTGGTCAATTGTATACTGCCAGGTTTGTAGAAACAGGTTAACAGGTTAAGAAGGCACTTTAAAGGTTTATAAGGGATGGTTGCATGGGATTGGTAGGAAAGAACTTGACCAGCATGCACATATCCCATGACACCAACCTCATTACATGTGAGATTAATTAGAACGGACATTGTAAGACAGGACTTTCTGCCAAAATTCTGTGTTTGGCACAAATGCACCTCTGAATAAATGGGGAAATTCCCAGAGGGTCTTATAGAAAGCCTTCCCAGAACAGTTAAAGGACCAACTTCATATTAATTCCTTTAAGATGTTATAGAAGCTCCTGTATATGTAATGTTTAGGTGTGTCTATAATTTTGTGCATAGTGTATGTAAGCAGTTAAGTGTATTCAATGTTCAGCCATGAGCTATTGTGTTGTACATATTCGAGTATAAAAGTACAACAGTTTGTGCTAGATTGAATGTATGAGAGACTGTTTTACTGATTGTGAGGTTATCTCTCAGCACTCACATGTCATGCTGGGTATTTCGATTTGTGTGTATTTGTGCAGAGCTTCAAGTTTAACGTGGACAGTCACTGTTCGCTGCAAGAGAGTCTATTGGAGGAGGGGAGGCAACTGCTGGAGCTCATCACCTCCCACAAATCAGGTACAGCGTTGCACATTTATTATTAATATTTATATTAACATACTGACCTTCAGAATTTATAAATCCTCAAATAAGCACTTTACAAATGGCTGGCAGGGTACGCTCTTCTTTTCTCGTCCACTCGGAGCACATTGGACTGAATTGAGTTGTGTGATGAAGCGTCGGGCGGCGCACGAGCAGCAATAGCGCAGTCCTGTGTATGAATAGAGCTAGAATTAAGAACAGCAGGGGCCAAAGCTGGAGGCCACATACTACACACACTCGCAATACTCTATCAATCCCAGCTCTGCTGATTCTTTCCCGGTTACTCTTTTCTCTCTGTGATTATTCGCTTAAAGCATCTGGTAATGTAGAGTGCTCTGCAAATGTAAAAATCCACAAAGCTGACCTGCCAGTCGAATGGTTAAGTCAGGCACTATAAAATATGCAGCTGTATGCCCCGAGCGCTGTGCCCATCATGCCATGAAACCCCTGCTTCTAATACCAGCTCATCTATGCCCTCAGGCTTCTAATGATCTTTGTAATTCACCAGGCACTAAGCCTACATTTTTATTTATTTTACATTTTTTATTAATAGTTGATCACCGCAAATCCATCCCTGCAATTTTTTTTGGTCTGCACCGTATAAAAACAATTACATTTAAAACATTATGCTGTGTATTTTTTACCCTATTACCAGTATTGCATTATAATATGAGTTAGTGTTGTATTTCACTTGTGATTGTAATTATTTAAGTTATACGAATATGTAGAATTTAGAATACCTTTTCACCTCTGTGCTTTTTATATATAGGAATTAATTCTCCACAATTCATCCTCCTATCTGTGCAGTAAAGCACACATTTACACACACTAGTGAACACACACTATGGGGCAGCAGTGAGCACACATGCCCAGAACGTTGGGTTGCTTTAGCTACGGTATCCAGGGAGCAGTAAGGGGTTCGGTGCCTTGCTCAAGGACACTTCAGTTGTGACCTGTTAATTCTTGGAATCGAACTGGAATCTTTCAAACACAAGCCCAGTTTTCTAAACACCAGGTCATGGATGCTTCACCTAAAGAGGTAGATAGAAAGCATCCATGACTCTTGGTCTCAGACCCTTTTCGAAATGAGCAACTGAGCCCATCAAAAATAAGGAGACCAAATTCATGAAACAAGTTTTGACCCTAAGTTTGCAGACACCACACTGGTGCATGGACTCTATGTGGCATGTATGTGGGTGAATGCATACAGTGTGTTGTTCTGTAATAGATTGAGATCCCATTATCCATTCAGTCTTGTACATTGAATGCCTTTATCTGTCATGTTTGCCCTGTACATGTGTGCTTGTTTCTGCTTTATTTGTAGATAGGGTTATACAGTGTGAAGCTTGATGTTTTCAACCAAAAGATTGAGGGTTCTAATCCAGGCTCTGCTCTCCTCCATATAATGGCTGACCAAGTGCGCTTAAGCCCAACACATCGGCCACCTATTCATCCTGGTCACATGACACCACTACAACTTTCACGAGTGCTTATTTAGTTTGCATGACTGAATGAATAAGAAATCGAACATTTTCCATGATTTTCTAAGCCAACCAAATCTTGACTTGCTTGTAATATGTGGAGGAGTATTGGCTTAAAGCTGTGCATACGTGTGAAGAGATTTGGCTAAGAAAATCCTCTTGAGTGTATACATCAAATACTATTATAAGTGAGTCTCCTCCCAACTCCCCATCCTGGTCACTAATACCTGGTTTCCTAGCAACTCAGCAGATCTGATCATTCGGCAGGTGTGAGTGGTGGCGTGGCGCTACGCTCTATAGACACAAACTCATCAGGCGCACAGTGCATTGCTTTACTCCTGCCCCTCCTGAGTGTGGGTTTTAATTACCTAGAGCAGGATTTGTAGGAGAGTGGTCTGTGATGCCGACGGGAGTTTGTTCTGTAGAAACGGCTCAGCGTGCACAGGAATTAATGCACAACTAACACTTTCATAAAGCTCAAGTTCCGACCAGCAGTGGCTGTAAAATAAAAGCCTCTGCCTATAAGACTACTGAATAATTATTGGGATGAAAGACATTAAAGTTCTACATGACGTTAGCATTTCAAACCGTTCACTGACTAGCACTCTGTATATGATGAAGCTGCTGATTGTAGTGATTATGTTAATGTTTGGAGTGATATTAGATGTGTTAGATGTGGTTGCAGTTGCAGTGGTTAAGATGGGAATGTGTGTAGGGGTAGTTGTTGATGGAAAGGCATGATGAATGGCAAGATCTCGGAACATTAAAGACTCGTTAAAGAAACTCGTTAAAGGGGAAGCGAGTGGGACTCACCGGACCTCTGAATTGCCTAGCAGGGATTATACACACAGGGTAATATAATCTAGCTGTGTGTTCACTTTGTTTGTCTGTATAGCAGCTATTCTGCTGTATGAGATGTTTAAATATTTTGTTAAAGTGATCATAAGCCAAAGATTAATTTGTTCATTATCATCGAAATCTGAAAACACTGGGAACAAAATGGATTTGCACTTAGGATATTTAAATGTACACAGCTGGGTGGCACGTTGGCTTAGTGGTTAGCTAGAAGTCCCGGGTTCGATTTCCCGGTCGGGCTGGGAGCTTTCTGTGCGGAGTTTGCACAGCGTGTCCGCGTGGGTTTCCTCCGGGTACTCCGCAGTCCAAAAATATGCTTTAAGTTGATTGGAGATGTGAAAGTGAAGTTCTATAGATATACATGATCCCTATAGTGATATGAGTTTGAGAAAGACTTGGCAACCTACTCTGTAAAAAGCACTAGCTGAGAAACTTTGGGGATTGGTAGCGGTCTACAGAACGCCTAAGAGTCAGTTTTGGCTGGAAATGAGTAAAGCACACAAACACACACAACTGAGACTGAGATTTTTTGTTTATCGAGATCTTGACATCATATTTTTGACGTCATGTTGGATGACAGGCAAGCATTAAACAAGATTCATCAGTTCACAAGATTAAACACAGCCATGGATGATTTTGCATTTCCAATTCAACTCACTTGCATGTCTTTGGTCTGTAGTAGGAAACAGGAGTAACCCCTTTAAATTACCATGTTACATTTTTGCAACTTAATTTAAAGTAACTTACATTGCAGTCTAAACAATAACGGATTAAGGGTCTTTCTTGAGAGCCCAACACGAACCTTTAGTGTTTCCTCTCTAAAGAATAATCACTAAAGTGTTTTTCACCCACTTTTCCTAATAACATTCATTTCATTTAGCTGATGGTGTAATATATTTCCCCCCTAATGGACAAATAGAAAATATCTTTAAACTTATCTTTAAACTTTTATGGTGTTTGTGTCTACAGGACAGATTGTCAATGTTTATCAAAAAAGTAGTATTCTTTTATTATTTAAACCTCAGATGTCTTGTCTTTGGGTCATTTTGTTTGACAAATATATAAAATAACACATTTTTAATGATTTTATACTGTACACCCGCTAGACATTTATATTACAAACATGGTGCTCGGGTTCACTGGGCTTGTACTGATTAAAGTCTGTCCCTTTGCTCTCTCCTGCCACAACATGGACTGCTGTAAGAGTTTGTCTCTTTATGTGTATGAGCCAGATAGCATGAGAGAGAGAGAGAGAGAGAGAGAGAGAGAGAGAGAGGCTAATAGGCAGAGACAGAAAATAGATAAAAACAGAGACAGACAGACAGACACAGCATACATGTTGTAAACGAATAACCATGGCACAGTTAAGCTGAGCCACTTGTATTGTGTCAGCTAGCATGAACGGACTGTTCAGTCTGATTGATGTTGGGTTTGCTATAGATATTAGATCGGTTTAGGCCTTTCTTGGACTGACAAATGCTTTACATTTTGGTTATTTCAATTTCTAACAGTAAACCATATTTTGCAAGTTATTTGTCTTTTTTTATCCATCACAACAACTATGGCACTGTTTCATATGTTTTATAAATGTATCATACGTATATCTATCTATGATCCGGCACAAGTAAATAGAAAATCTTAACTAAGTATGATGTCTTCATTGCTTGTAAAAATAAAATAAATGTCTGATTTTTTTGTTTATTAAAAATGATAGAAAAATCTAAGTATTGAGCTACCAGACCAACAAACATTGGCTAGGTAACAAAAATACAATTGTTAATTCTGGTTTAGTCATAGTCATAGACATAGTCATAGAAAAAAAGTTTTGAGGTTCATTCAGTAGTGTTAAGAGTGATTCTTTAAGAGATACTGTTACTATTACTATTCTTAAGGGGAGAAAATGTAAAATATGTTTTCATATAAACATTACATTTGGCAATATTATAATTGGAACAAAATAAACAGACTATTGTCATACGTTTTGTGAGTAACAAAATCTAAAATCTTTACTGAATCTACAGAAGGGCACACTGTTTTTTGAGCATATAAACGATAATACAAAAAAATTGTAACCCAAAACATAGGTTATATTTAATACAAATGAACTACAACCAAGACAGACTTGAGACAAATGACTTGCTTAGTAAAAAGCAGTAGTAAGTGTTGTACAAGCTCTGGAGTTGTCTACAACACAATGATATTCATGTAGACAGCTATATGCAATAGAGAGCACATTGCGCTGTCAATATCCATTAGCAGCTTTTAGGAATGTGAGTGTAATTTTAGTGTGTGTGTGTGTGTGTGTGTGTGTGTGTGTTTGCATGGATACAGACCTGCGGGACATGCTACAGATGATTGCACACCAGTGGCAGGAATTGCAGAGGCAGATCCGCCGGCAGCATAGCTGGATGCTGCACACACTAGATATGCTCAAAGCCCACATCCTGGCTGGAGACAGAGACAAAGATCCCATCTACACAGAGGACCCCGATCTCCATGCTAACCCTGAGGTATGACCTATTAACCTGGACAGACCGATTTATTCAACTACTATCCCCCTTTTTTCTCTTTCCTACTAAATTCCAGCCCTTTCCCTGTAGCTAGCTTGGGGCTATCCACTGCTCACTCAGCAAAACAAACGAACACAGGACCAAACCAGACTGGGAATTACTGCCTATTAACCTATTAGCATGAGGAAAGGCTTAAGGAAAGGGTTAGCTAGTTTTCTCCGTCTTTCATTTGAATGTGAAATTCATATGCATAAATAAGTCCTAATGCTTGTGTGTTTGCATGAATAATTTGATAGCTGTGTTTCAAACGTTTACATACACACAATATACACAAAATTATGTTTTACAGGCATTGTGTTTCTACCATGTACTTAATGTAATTGCAGAGGTAGTCATTCTGGGTCCCAATTTCTCATTGTTTAATTGTCGACTCTGATTAGGTAATTGCACTTGAATTAGATGTTGCGTTTTATGACGAGGATCTGGGTACACTGGAGGGAAAAGACATCTCTGGGCATGGTGCATTTTCTTTCAGAGGACAAGCTTTACTGCTCAAAATATCTCTTGCTTCAGGCCTTGACTGGCTGCAGATGATGCATCATGTAGCTTTTTTCAGAATGCAATATGTAATTACTTAAGCATGCTGTTATCACACTGCTAACCTGTTTACAAAAACGAGCAGAAAGGCTCTGTCTGGTCACTGTACATAAATAAACGTGCAATAGCAGCGGTTATAGGTGCAGTTCAAAATAAGCCCACAGAGTTTTAGAATACAGTTTATTATTTTCTGTCTTTTCTATTCCAATTATTTCTATTTTATTGTTGTCCAGTTTACCCTGGTCAGGGTTACAGAATGTCAGGTGTTAGTGAGAAAACAGTTAATTTATTGATTTGTTTAGTTGAAAGTTGGTTAGGATGGTTTTACAGCTTATACCACACACACACACACACACACACACACACACACACACACACACACACACACACACACACACACACACACACA
>JAOUQU010000002.1:3416572-3430289 GCA_028566735.1 Ammoglanis amapaensis
CACACACACACACACACACACACACACACACACACACACACACACACACACACACACACACACACACACACTGTCTGTCTGTCTGTCTGTCTGTCGATCAATATAGTGCTAAAGGGCTCTATAGTACTGATATACTAAATATATGTAGAGAGTATTTATAGAATAAATTTGCACGCACGCACGCACACACACACAGTCACTAATGCTCCACTGTTTTCACCTTTCCCCCCATTTCCCAAAAGGTTTTAAATCCAGAATATAAGCTCTCTCAGACGTGACCATTTACTACTGATTCTGTCATTCTGCCATTACTATTTCCAACAAAAATATATAAAAGTGCAAGAATAAGAGTTGTATGTCATGTGCTTTGCGGCATCGGTTTGCCCAGAATGCGAAAAAATGTTTCAGCCACAAACACAGGAATATATTAGACTGTATTTTGGTGTTTTCTTATGGAAGCATAAATATTGCTGTAGTTCTTAAAAAATATTGTCTAGGATCACTTTATCATCCACTCATACCTCGAACACATTGCCTTATTTGTTATCGTTTCCCTTTTTCTTTCATCAGCTTTTTGGTTGGTGACTGTTAGCTTGTTCTTTTTTCCATGTCCCTTTTGTGGGAGACAAAACTAACCGGGGTGCTTTTAAATTGTTTTGTTGCAATTAGAAGTCACCATAATCAGTGTGATCAGTCAGTACTGACAGCCATTAACCGCTTGGTTATAGCGAATTAACAAAGAGAGCGAGCAGCAAGTGATTCATTATCTCAGAGCTGTTAATGATGATCAGATGCATCGCCTAATTAGAGACAGACCAGAGGAGTGTGTGCGGGGAGGAGAAGGTCACTCAAGGAGGCGCAAATCTCAGGGGGTTGAATAGGGCGGTGGGGCTGTGTTCAGGGCTAGAAGAGGTGGGAGCTGGGGTCAGGTTCAAGGCTACAGATAATGTGTGTCGGCATCCTTTCACTTGTCTCAGCATGTCTGTCGTGTACAGCGTCTTTAAATATAACTGTTGTTTAATACAGAATTCAATCTGGTATGAAGGATCATCCTTTATCCTGTCCACGGGTGCCTTTAACCTTCACCCACCGATAGAAAACTGACTTTTACAAAGTGTTTTTTTCTCAATATGTAACTCATCTGCTTTTGATTTTTCACCTCATATCAAACTGAATAAAACTTAGGCCATTTCCTTATGCATGTTGCATATTTCACATCAAGAAATGCAAAGATCAAGGTGAAAGGTCAGATTCTGATTAAAATCTTTAATAGTGCCTGCCTCAAACCACCTTATGGACCATTGAGCAAATTTAATAGAAGAATAGGGAATTCATAATGCTTGTTTTGGTCCATGTTTCACTGACTAAACAATATTTGCGAAGTGCTGTCAAGGCGGTCTTTTAAACAACGTGCTCTTGTTGCCATTAATTTCTAATGCTACACGACAACAGGTGCTGCTTGTGGTCATTAATTTGCTTTGGTTAAAAAATGGCACACAGATGAGCAATGCACCCTGTCTGAGAAGTAATATACGTGTTGGCCAGACATGAAGCCTTTCCCCAGAATGCTATTAAGGTGCGAGCGAAGCAGGGCGCATCTCTCCTGGTGGCAATAACGCTTTGTTATTATTGCGCTGAACATATGCTCTGATACACTATTTGGTGTTGTGTCGCATCATCTGAATTATTTCCGGCAGACCATAATGTCTGAGCAAGGATACTGGACAAATGGTAATTGCTGTATGCTTAGGTTATTTTCTTTTAATTAAACTGTTTGGGGAGGGCAAAAGAGACGAAGGGAAAAAAAGAAAAGGTGAAAAGACATAATTTAAGTCTTTTTAAACTTAAATAGTTTATGTTCAGAAGTTAAAGCATTTTTCAATGAAAAATTCAAAACCACTTATTAATCTACGATATAGAGAAAGTGATCAGTTTAAGGCCCAAAAACCAAACCCATACTGCATTGTCATTTAATTTGACCCAAGGGCACGGTGGCTGAGTGGTTAGCACTGTTGCCCCACAGCAAGAAGTCCAGGGTTCGATCCCCGGGTCGGGCTGGGGACTTTTTATGCAGAGTTTGCATGTTCTCCCCGTGTCAGCGTGGGTTTCCTCCGGGTACTCCGGTTTTCTCTCACAGTCCAAATACATGCACTAGGTTGATCGGAAATGTGAAATTGTCCAGTAGTCTCACAAGTTCCCACCACTTACTGGTGTTTGTCGTCAGTACGGGCATCCGGTCGGAAAACTCTGCTCCAAAACATTTACGTCCTACCCCGGAACTGGGAAAAATGGACCATAAACGAATAGATAGAGAGAGAGAGATTTAATTTGACCCAAATGAGCTTAAAAGACACATGGTTGTTTGAAATCTTCCATAGCACATTAATTCAGCTAGTAATGTTGAGAAATATTTAAATAATAATCTCAATATGTACAAGAATATACAATTTTAACAAATGGAGATGTAAATGAAAGTTGACTCATAGAAACCAGTATGTCTATTGTGCTAAAAGGCCACATCTGTGGCAATGTAGTACAATTTAAATAAACATACATTATACATAAACAGTATAAATAATAGCTCATATTGCTGATGTGGCCCTCTGTGAAAACCACTTTGACACCCTTGTTATAGAGTTTTCTACAGATTTAATTGTAGATGTATTGGTCTGTTTATACTAGTTGTCATTACACCAATCAGAATTATATTTAGCAGTATGGGGAGTGACATTGGCACACATTTAATTGGGGCTACTATAAAAAAGCTGCATCTGGTTTGGTGCAAATAATTATATTTGTTGACTGTTTAATAGTATTTGTTTTAAGTGCAATGCTTTAAAACTCTTTGGCTACATTCATGGTAGGACAGATAGTTACTGGCTAAGCATTTTGGGGGATTTTAAAACGTTACTATTATATAACACAGCAAATAAAACAACTGTTAATCCCATTCATAATCATTCATGTTTGTGTGGCCTTTTTGACATCTCTTTGACATCTCACACACATACAAAGTATTACTGACTATTCCCATTTTGTTGATTTGGATATCTTGTTACCTCCACCTCCTTCTTTCTCTTTTAAACTTGGATGGTCATTAATAATAGGTATTAATGTCCCAATAACTTTAATATGGTGGATGTATGTCTTGGTAATGTGTGTTTATCTGGTATTGGCTATGCAACAATGAATTACTTAATCTATTAATAATCTATTAATTAATTAATAGATTAATAGATCTAACACTAGTAGGTGACCGAAAATATTCTCATGGACAATGTGTTTATTCACTTCTAGTCAATATGAATAGACATTTCTTGATCACATATTATTAGCTTTATAATTATGGTTGGGAAATAAGTCTGGCGTATTGCCATGGTAATACTCCTGGTAGGATATAGTGACATATTTTTTGCAATAGCTAAATGTCAGGAGATATCTAGATACACAGTGAGGATACTAGAGATAATGCCTACATGTGCAGAGGGAATGCCTACATGTGTGCCGATATTTAGGTGGCATTATTAACACAGGTTGCATAAGATACTGACTAGTGTAGCCCAGAACATCAAATATGGGCAGCTAAATCACATCATTCTATCTTACAGATACATATCTCAACTACTGCAAGTATCTTATCCACTTTCGGTATAAACGAACGAATGTCCTTGGTATACAAATCTATCTGTACCTTTAGAATATGGTTTCTTGGTGATGGTGGTAATTTTGCACACCCTGCGCTTTCATAGTTTATATATATATAAATTAAAATCTGTAAAGGTTTGCCGATAATCCTTTGGGGGACAAGGTCTATGTTGATTCCACATTGATGCAGCCTTTGGAAAAGGACACATTAAGGCCACAAATAGGTCATTTTTGCACACATTTAACACTTGAAATGAGCCATGGGACCCCCTCCGGCCCGGCAGACCTCAGGGCATGTGCAAATGAAGAGCACTGACCCCGAAGTGCACCATGTGGAACACAGGGCTGCTATTATGTTTCTGTACGAATGCCAACTAAAATCAAAAGAAAAGAAACAGGTGGAATTCATACATCTGCCCCTGCTCTCTCAATGTGGAAATGGACTCCTCTCAGCCACTTCTGCAAGTCATCAACCCCCGATTAGAGGATGCTATTTTGCACTGGACAGTCTAATCCTCTACCACCTTGTCAGAATTGCCCTCAGGGTAACAACCCAGTCATGACACTCCCGCATTTACTGTTATATTTACATATATAATTTCTGGATGCAACCCTGACCTCTGGGTTTATCAGAATGTTAGGGGACTTTCACAGCATGTCGAGGACTGTACGTATAGCTCTGAGCATTCTGCGTATCACTGTTGTAAGCCTGGTCCCTGCCAGGTGTCTGTGGCATATTCCCCCACTGTCGTATGGATGTGTATATGTAAAAGGCAAGCTGGTTGCTTATCGCAGATTGCTTGGAGACAGCTTGTCTGCCCCAGGGTTGCCATTTCACCCCTCTCACTAGATGAGTCTAGAATGTGAGGAGAAGGAAGGGGCTGTAGGCATCTTAACATTGCCATGTTTTCTGGCATATGTTAACAGCAGTCGTGTGGCAGCACACTGTCTCATCATACATATCGAATAATTCTTAGGTATATCAAAGTCACCATGCTTAAATGTTGGCCCCGGGTTATTAACGGTAAAATGAAATTACACAAGATTGCATTTGAAGAGGCAGTATGTGTGCACCTCTGCGCCCCTAGTCATGCCCCAACATTCTAGTTCCCTGCTATGTCACGGTCAAACCTGCTGTAATTAATGCTAACTTTGGGTTCAGATTGGGAAATTATAAATCTGCATGCATGTT
Source organism: Ammoglanis amapaensis (assembly GCA_028566735.1). Taxonomy (NCBI): domain Eukaryota; kingdom Metazoa; phylum Chordata; class Actinopteri; order Siluriformes; family Trichomycteridae; genus Ammoglanis; species Ammoglanis amapaensis. The sequence goes on from JAOUQU010000002.1 coordinate 3,421,410, forward strand.
TAGGAGCAGTTTACAGAGCTATAAATCAACATGGGGTTAATTGTATGAGTCTGTTGGGCATAGATGTCATGATTCAATCTATGATCTAATAGTAATATTGTGTGGATGCGAATTGTTCTTTGTTCAAAAAAAGGTATTAATACAGTACATAACAGAGCTCAAATGTTTACTTACCACTACAGTTATCATGTTATCTTTTTTCCTTACAAGTCCAAACTATGTGCAATATAATTAGCAAATGTTCAACTGTAATTTTGTCTTAACAGATATCAAGATATCATCTGCATGCTGTAGAAAATGTTTACTAGGTCACAAAGAGAACGTAGGATCCAAATAAATAGTAATTTGTTCTCGTTCTCTTTGAATTTATTAGCATGAAACGATACTTCAGTTGTAATTTATAAAATGATTTAATGTTGACATACCTCTCAGAGTGTTTTTGCCGATAGCAATTTGACAAATGAAATTAATGTTTTATGAAAAAAGTTAATAGTTTCTGTTTTTGCAGACAGTTTCAAATATTTAATCACACAAATGATGTGAATTAATATGCAGGAGGTGATTTAACTCATGTTAAGGTTTTTTTTTAATTAGATGTATGAGCCTAGTGTTTTGAAATGAGTGTTATTAGTGATTGGAAAATGAATGGTGAATCATAAAAGGATGTCATGCGCTTCTCATAAACACCCTGTTCAGTTTCGATGATTCTAATTATTCAAGGACTTGTATTTTTCAACCTAGTCATGAAGGTATTAAAAGGACATTTCTTTAATTGAATCAGAAATATTTTGGGTGGTACGGTGGGTAAGTGTGTAGCGTAAGGACCTTGCTCAAGGGCCCAACAGTGGCAACTTTGTGGTAATGGGGCTTCTGATCTTTCTTATGTTTCCGTATGTTAGGTTTCACTGCTACCGAGTTTAGTCTTTTCTGTGTCATGCTATTATCATGCCTGCGTGGATTTACTTCAGGTACTCTGATTTTTACCCACAGTCCAAAGACAAACACGCAGGTCAACTGGATATACTAAATTGTGTTTGAAGGTGGTTGATGACCTTGTGATAATACTTCTGTAATTAGTAGCGCCCCTATCTGTCTTGGCATTCAGATTCAGACTTCCAAACAAATCAACAGAAAACACATGGAGCGGAGCACTAATTATTAAAATGATTGTACATATCTGTAAAGACACTGCACTTAAGAAAAACGATTTTCTTTTAATTTCCCTTGTGGTTATCAGGTTATCCACATACTGTTCCTGAAAACGTCTGTACAAATTTGATAAAGATAAATGTGATACCCCTGCTGTGACACTAAGGTGTAGAGTTGATGGAAGTACTCAAATTTAATGCTGCTTTGAAAAGGATTTCATTGTAATGTTAAAACTGGATTATCATCTAGAGAGCAAATTCTTTTCATTTCACTTATTTTATTTTTAATGCAATAACCCGGGCGTAGCAGGAAGATTTTCTGTTAACACACTTGCACACATGTCTGAACTACCTGGTTTGAAACTCAACACTGGTCAGCTGTGTACAACCAGAGTCATTAGGATGCATAAAAAAGTGCATTATAGCACCAGCCACAAGCTTGGGGTAGTGTCAGAAAATTATTTCCCCTAATACATATTAGGATGCACTTTAGCAAAAATACACAAAATTCAGGAGTCCAGAATATTTTGAGACTAAAAATCTTATAAAAACTCAGTAACTCTGTATTATTAATGATAATTTCCTTCGGGATTAATAAAGTACCTATCTATCTATCTATCTATGACGTCTATCTTTAATTGTTTGATGTCCATGAAAGGATAGGCTACAAATGGCTATGATGTGTAACAAAAATCTGACTTTCCACATGGGGGCTAGCACAGTGGGGCAAAGGGTAAGTTTGAATTCCCAGATAGAGTTGGCTTGGTCCTTAATGTGTGGAGTTTGCATGTTCTTTCTGTATCTGGTGGCTGTCCTCTATGAGCTCTGGTTTCCTCTCACAATCAACTTCAATTCAATATGTTAATAGATCAAGTAAATAAATAAAAACAAAGTCTGACCTGCTTGAGTTCAAATAAATATACACTTTACATTTGGTATAATAAAAATGACTTTGTCAAACCCATGTAGTGCACTGCTGGCCTATTGAAATGCAATTTTTGATGTCTTGTATTTGCTAATGGCAGCAGCACTTTGGCACTTTGGAGGCTATCATTGGTTATTTGGTCTTCTGGTGCGCATGTGATTGGGATCTGAAAAAAGAAGTGAACATTAATATCTGCATAGTGTGTTCTCTCTCTCTCTCTCTCGCTCATTCTCAGCACTTAGCCTTCAGTCAGCGTCAAATAATTGTCAATGAATATTTAACAAGGCTTCGGTAGAAAAAAGAAAACCATCTGAAAGGATTGACGCTATATTAATAATATTGGAGGTGTTAGAGATATGCTGTATTCAGTGTACCAGAGTGCATAGTAGATTAGCAATTGAGCACGATGCTGTTGTAAATAAACTCATTTTGCCACCCACGTCTGTATTTGTCTGTTTCAGGGGAAAAAAGCTAGGAGTCTGCCGTAAAAGTTTTTCTAGCTGCTTCTAGGTCAAAAGTATTTGCTGGAAATACAAGCAGGTTGTCCCGTGTTCTTTGTTCCTCTTGCACTTCTGTTTTTGCCTGTATCAGTAATGCTTATGGCCAATCTGGTAAACATAAAGCCATCACCTGTGTTATGAAATATGGCTGGTGGAATTACCGTATCACGGCTGCTGATTTAAGATTGCCTCTTAGGTGAGATGCTCTGAAATGCATCCCATCACCACCTCTTGAGATCTCTCGCAATGCCAGAGGAGCCTTCTGTTACCTTACTTTCTCACTCATGCATTTTCCGTCTCTCCTCTGTCTTGAAGTGATATAAAATTATAATGTCTGCCCTCTGGATCTCTTTCTCCTGAAATCCGGCCAAAGCGCTGAAGCTGCATGTGCTAGCTGCCATGCAAAACAGGAAGATGGAAAAGAGGCTGTAGGGGGAGAATAAAACCTACTCATAAAATATATTCCTAGCACTTAGGCTGGATAGAGAGAGTGACACGGTAGCTCTGTTTTTTTTGGTGGTATGTATATCTCACAGGTGTAATATACCCCATCTTGCCCGGTGCGGTTCTTTGATAAGCCATAATTATTTCTCTTCAGCTTTTACAGCCAACAGGGACAGATGCTGGAAGTGGTAAGAGATTATACTGGGTGGAATCTTGTGATTAGAGCAAACTGTTTCATCCTGCCATATTCTGGATGATGTCAGTGAAAAAACTCACTAGTGGTAAGGCAATCTGCCATAGATGAAGCAAAGAGGCAGATGAAGCCTGATTTAACAATTTAATAAAGAGTACTCATTGGCGCACATGACCTAATTGATTGGGTTTGAAATGTTTAAGCTTATTAAATACTTAAAATGTGTTTGTGTGTGTTAAGGAATAATAGCAATGTGTAAGAATATCACTAGTTTTAATGTTAGACATATAATTTTATAATTTAGAACTATAAAATTTTTATCAAAGCTAAATTATACTGGATTTTGCTGTCGATAAACTTCTTCTATTGACTTGCGTCAATAAGGTCCTGAGATCAATTACCAGGTAGATTTGGGACTGTGTAGGTTTCCTTCTGGAGCGCAGGTTTTAATATTACATTAGACTGTACTATGTAATTACTGTAAAGGAAAATCTATTGTTAGTTAAACATATCAGACTTATCCAAACCCGAAATAAAATATCTCAAAAGGTAATACTTAAGCAAACAAAATTAAAGACAATATTTACCCATACATGTATTTTCTAACTGCTATTACACACAGCGGAAATAATCCTTTACATTAAACCCAAAGTCAAGTCAAGTCAACTTTATTTCTATAGCGCTTTTTCCAATAGACATTGCCTCAATGTGTGCGGTGAAACACATTAACACACACTAGTAAACTCACACCAGAGTGTAGCAGTGTGCACACATTCTCTACACAATGGATAGCCTTAGCGACGGTGGCCGTGGAGCAGTTACGGTTTGGTGCTTTGAAGTTACTTCAGTTGTAAGCTATTGACTCTCAAAATTAAACTGGCAACCATCCGATCACAAGTATTTTCTCTCTGCATATGGCTGGGCCTTGATGTTTACTTTTTAATTATGATTTTAAAGCATTTGTTGTTCCATATCGATCAGCTAAATGTTTTTAGCTGATCAATAGTTTTCTTACTCATCATTAAAACCAGAGGGTAAACACAAACATGACAAACCCTCATAAACCTACTACCCTCTAGCACTGTGGTAAACAATAACTTTATGGTGCATATGACCTGGATACAGCACTATAAAAGAAAAATGATGGTGTTCATTTTAATCACCATGCAGACGTAGTGACCAATTTAGTTTGCTGCAGTTACCGGCTATTGTGCTCACTAGATGACATTTTAATGACTGGTAAAGTCAAGATTTTTAACTTTGGTGTTCAAAGTCATCTGCTCAAAAGATTCTTAACTTTATTATTTTTGTTTTCACTGTCATGGAGATGCTTTAGTAAATCAGGACAGGCATTTTGTACCCAACAAATCCAGTAAAAGTACTTAAATGGTAACTGTAGGCAACCGGTGAATAAATGATTAGTGAATTAGGGAATAATTAGAAAATCTGTATGACTACGCAGATGCTCCCCTCGGGTAAAAATGTAGGATTTATCAACATTTCTGTTGACTGTCAGATGATTGACAGTTGACATGCTTGATGGCTAAACTCACGGATCATTCAAATGACAGCTCATAGCCTGGTTTGCATATGTTAGCCATTTAAAGCATCCTAATAGGGTTTGATAGTGTAGCTTTGAATAAACAGAGGTCTGATCACATTGAATGCCCTTATAGCAGCTTCAATATTTGTGATTTTAATGCTGTCTCTTTAAATAAAGGTTGTGAACCAAAGCTCAAAGTAGAGAAAACCAGCAGTGAGTAATAATGACAAATGTACATCCATTTATAACATTACTGTCAGAATATATCACCTTTTATCGGATTCCAATAAACCGTGTCGGCCCCACTGATAATAGCTTGGACACGTTCACTTATTGTGAATGCAGAGCTATCATTTTCCCATTAGATTCTACCTTTGCTTTTTCAAACTGAGATGAAATTCATCATGCCGCTGTGGCAGTTACAAATGCTGGAGACACGACACACCTTGCCTGCTAGATTTCTGCTATTTTATGCTTCAGCTGTGATGTCGTAACAGAATGTGATAGTGTCCTTGAACAAAAATATAAGTAAAAACCAAGGAGGACCTTCATGAAGTCCTGTGTGAGGGTTCTTTGAAGAATGCAGCACAGCTTCATGTACGAATCTACTGTGGTTTGTGTCGTCCCATGGGTTTACCAGAGCTGGTGTGTCCGTTTTCTGTGATGTGCCTGTGCTAGGTGTTTTTTTTCCTGTCTGAAACGGAATGATATGTTGTTGAGAGTTGACAGGTCAATGTCATGTGCTCACTTTATACAGGCATTCTAAGGAAAAATATTTATAACAAATAATAATTTAATAATTCATGTATTTTTTTATTATTACAAAGTTGATGTATTATATGTGTATGCACTAACCTGATTTTCAATTTGTCACTTTCTGACAGCTTTGATTCTTTACTATAGTATATTACAGTAAATTTTTATGATACATGTTACGGTTACGAACACTTTATGCTGCATTATGGAAAACATCAACAAAAGTGACCACGAATATGTCAACAAAATAAAGTCACAAAATGAAATGGAAGTCATGGTTTTGGTAGTATTGTTTAGGTATGGTCCAGGGAAAAACATTTGTGTTGGCTTCACGGGTTGTTTGTATGTTTTTTTTTCTGATTTTACTGTGGGTTTTATGATTGTTATAGACTACTGTCCTGTTCAGGGTGTTTCCTGCCTCTTGCATAATGAATCATCTCCATGGTGACCCTAATCACACAATGAATGGATCAATATTTTGCAAATGATCATCATATAAACAGATAAAAACACACTGGCACATGTTAGGTAAAAATTTGACTTTTCTTTTGTTATGGTAATTTTTCATTGTTTTAATAACTGACTTGCACTAAAGCAGAATCAGTAAAAAGCTGACTCACATTACACGTCTAACATCGGATAATAATGGTTTGTTTTAGCTCAGTATTATCATTTTGCTGTAATTACAACAAAAAAGTATAATGACCTACAGTCAGTGGTGGCCCAAGACATTTTTCAGGGGTGGGTTCAGATCTGGGCTACTATAAATCTTGGGGTGGCACACCAAACCCATAACAATTACTTAAATTTATGAATTCTCATAACACTGCTGTTGTACATAAAATATACAATTTATTAGACTGCAAACTAATATATGGTTAATGTCACTAATATTTGATGTTCACAGACTAATTGTAATATTGTACAATTAAAAATAAATATTATTGTTCGTAATGGCCAGTAGTACTTAATGCAATGTGTTCAGCCTTTGCTTAATGTTTATGTCTCTTTTCTAAAGAGACAGACAGACAACTCTCTCCAGAATATAGTTCAGTCAGATGTCGATTTATTAATGTTTTAACTTGCACTGTGTTTATTAGAATGTAGTTAAACGGATTGCTAATACAAATTCTACAGACAGTGAGAAACTTAATAAAGCACATGAGTTTTTGTCAAGAATTACAATAACTAAACATTACATTTCACTATGCATGAAAATCGTGCTAGAAAATTAGCATTTGTGCTTAAAACAGCCTCTGTGGCACCACTGACTACAGTACTAGGGCTCAAATGACAAATGTGACATTTTGTCATTTTGTGCAAAATGCAAAGATTATGAGACTGTCTTTGCTAACTATGCAAACAAAATTTCAGTAAATCTAGTTATATTTCTTCACTTAAACTGATTGTAATTGCACGCCAGGATATCAGCTTATTCTTTAAAGGACTCAATAATGTTCGTTTATTCCGCTCATGGGTGGTATGAAAAAGTTAATGTGTTATGAGAAAATGAGCAATAATCATAGGCTGTTTTTGTGTAATTAAAAACAATTAGGTGTAATTGAAAGTCGTGGATGGAAATAGTGCTGCCTATTGTTGAAAGTGAAATGTTTTTGATAAATTGTGTTTAGGTTTCTAGGCTTTTCATTTCAGCACATAAACAGTGGTAGCATGTTGACAACAATAAAGAGACAGGGATAAAAGCGGAGGGTTAGAAAACAAGAAAGGGTGAGGAACATAGAAAATCAAACATACTTTGCCAAGTAGTTTGGTACAATCTGAGTAGGTGCCATATACACTGAATATATTTTTGTAGTCGCATAATAGGATGTGAAGGATGAAAAGGAAGAAATAAGATGACCAGTAAGGTTGTCTTTGATGATTCTATGAATGCATTATGTGGATAGTAGAATTAGGTTCTGTGCATATAAACTTGAGAATGATGCTTTTATTTCTCATTTACACAAGTATGTGTTCATAAAAATGACTGTGTGATGCACTTGGCAGAAGGGCCAAAAATTATTAATACAATTTGATTTTCATTAATTCACTTATGGACCAGTAATACCCCAATTCATTACTGGGTAGTTAAAATTATTAGTACATTGAAATTTATTAGTCTCACAGTGGAAAAAGTCACATAGTTTTCACACCAAATGGATAGCAAGTTACTCAATTCAAAAAATATAGGAATTAATAAAAATATACAACCTTACTTGTACAATGAGTAGCAGTATATACATAATCAAAATAGACCTATAAATATTGCACATTGAGAGATATTTTGCACATTGTGAATAAGTTGAAATGATAAAATAATAATGGGTGTGGATGTGCTGGTTAGACAGTCTAACAGAAGGACCTGCTCCTTCGCACACTTAGGGGTGAAGTAGCCTGTCGCTGGAGAATGTATAAATAATTTAATCAAAGTATTTATTTAATCGAATGAATAATGATACCATACATACACTTCATTAAAGCTGTGCATCATGATTGTTGTTTCCCAGTCTTGAACCTTCTACAAAAATATAGCTCATTTAAATCCAGCTATATGTAGCATTTAAATTAATCAGGTAGTATGTCTTTATCTTGATATGTACTTTATATCAACCTTGGCAAATATAGACTAATGTGCATCTGGCATAAAACAAACAAGTGTGGCGAGCGCTGACCTTGCAATTGAACATGGAAAACATAACAACAATTCTGTGGAAATACTTGGTAACAAAGATTTGAATAATATATGCTTCATTTGCAGAAAAGTGAATTGAATGAAGAATGTCCTATTTGTTCATTCTTTTAAATCTTTGTTTAAACTTATTTAATGGGTTGAAAGGTAAATACATACGGGTAGCTTTTATTTCACATGCAATGATGTTATACCACCTCTTGCTGTTGATTTGAATGGCATGAGCACTGTGGACCTGATTTGACCCAAGGGCCACCTATTGCTCTACCTAATCCTACACAACGACACAACTACACAAACGTTTCTCCTGGCATTTCTAATTTTCTGAATTTTATTATGATAAAAACAACAACATATATATAGCAAAATAACTAAATTATTGATCATTTTGCATTGTAAAAAACTAATTTTAAAATTTAAACAGATCAACAATGTAATCAACATGTAATTTGACTAACCAGTAAGTACTGTAATTATTTTGCCAAATCTATTATATTAAACAATAGAAACTTTACTTTGCTCAGTTAAATAAAAATATATTAATAAATGAATGATGATTCCTAACTTTTATTTTTGGAAATTAGGTTATGTTGGAGAAAATATATATTGTAATCTATGTAGTTACAGTATATAAATAAATTACTAATTACCATCAGTGTATAAAATAGTGCTCTTATATATA
>JAOUQU010000002.1:3430389-3442925 GCA_028566735.1 Ammoglanis amapaensis
ATAGCTGTCATAAACCTTTGGTCCGTTGATCAATTTCACTTTTTGCAGGTATTTGACTTTCAGGCCATATACATTTCCTAATTGGTTCTATCCTTCATTATCTATTATTATTTATCAGCAGTTTATTCCATATATAGATTCACTTCCCAGAGACTAGGACACTATTCATTTGAGTTGCAATAGCTTATTTGTTTTGTATTAAATTTAGATATTGACCATAAGTGAGTTAAAAATCTTTGTTTCAAAATCACAGAGCATCTCGAAACATTTTCAATTTTTTTTTATTTACAACATAATACACATTATAAACAATTTTCTTAGTGTTCTGCAAAGCATTCTTTCATTCTTTCTTTTTTGCTTTTAGAGTTGTTTTAGAGAGTGTTACCGACTGAATGCGCGTGTTAATGTTTAACATTTGAAAAATATAGAGCACATGATTGTCATTTATTCCACGGATTTGACAGGAAGACTGGACCACTTTACTCTTAGCTCCCTTTTGAGCACTTGGTTTGAGCGTTTACGGTTTGGTAGTTCCTCATGAAGCCTTTTTACAAATCATATTTGATTTCATGCATAATTAGTTTGTGCATCAGCAGACATGGGGGTCTTGCTGAGGCACTATGTCTGAGCTCTGATGACACTAGCTACAGCATGGAAGCCAATATGCGTTATAGCAATAGAAAGGTTCCAGCCCAATAGCTATATTTCCCATAACCCCCCACTCACTGTGTCACTGTACACACCGATCATACTGTGAGCTGCAGATAGATTCCAGGAGTGGCAGCCTTCGGTGTTTAATAGAGCTGAATTTTAATAGGTTTTTTAAAAATGATATTTTAATTAAATATCAAGGTAAGCAAAAACGTGTTTCCAAATCACTAATCAAACATCAAAAAAAAAGAAGTCGTTTTTTCCTGCTACAGCAGCAGAAAAAAAGTAAGTAGTGTTATTTTGCTGTCTTAGAGATTCAATCTAATTTAATTCACTCTTCTCTAAATAAACAATTCGAAAAGCTTTTTTTTCATCTGGGGGGAGCAGAGATGATAGAGGTAATCAATATTTCTAGCATTTTAATTAAAACCGTTAGTGGAATAAATCCATTTAATTATCAGTTAATGGAATACAAGGTCATTTACCTGACAGCAACTTTGAAGCTGGCTTGCCGCTATGACTGAGAGCGACGCAAAGGTGTCAAAGCCATTTAGGTGCTGTCAGAGCTCAGCTTAAGATTCCCCTCAGCACATGAACCCCCTCCTTCTGCCCACGATGCCTCCTGCCTTCTGCTGCCTGCCATAGTAACACACACACACACACACACAGAGGGAGAGAGAGAGAGAGAGAGAGAGAGAGAGAGAGAGAGAGAGAGAGAGAGAGCGGGTGTTATTTAGACAGGCCATTTACAGCTCATAACCACAGCTAATGAAGACCAAGGTCAGATGGTCATCAGATGGTCCTGTAGTTGAGGATTGTGTGTGTCTGCATGGACCATCAAATAATGCTTTTAAAAAACATATATAACTTGTTTAAAGTTGTTTTAGTATTGTTTAAGTCATTGTTTGTTGTTATTAATTTTGTTACTGTTAAAATAAGTTTATAAATTATCGGTTATCGAAATTTCTTTAGGATCAATTTTATATTTATCCATGTTTAATTTGTATATAGTTATATCCCAAAAGTATTGTATGCCCGAATAATGTAATCTACTGCTGATATTTTATACCCTCTAATGACATACGACCACTTTACACAAGGTGCAAAGTTGCCTTAGTCAGGTTATTTAATTAGACAAGGACATTTTGACTGGGTTTAACTGTAGTCTCACAGCAAGACGTCTTGAGTTTGTTTCATTGGAAGAGCAGCCCAAGTCCTTTCTGTGTGAAGATTGCATCCTCTCTCCATGTCTATGTTAGTTTCTTTTGGAGGTTCTCGTTTTCTCCCACAGTCCAAATACAAGCTATAGAGGTGACAGCCTAATTATCCATGGCTTTGCTTGATGTTCTCCATGACAGTAATTAACCATCCTATCATGTATGTAACCAAAGTGTGTAAAATTTGATGTTAAAATCAATATATTTATGTAATATAGTTAGATATATTCATCTTTCTTAGGGTGTCAGTATTGCCAGTACAAAACATTTTAAAGTGATGAGTTTTTCAGAGGGCAATACCCCAATTTACAAATTCCATTTCCAGAATAATTTCTACTCTTTCTAAAAAAAAAGCTTTAAACTTGAAATCTGTAATTTGTTGATTAGCTGAATAAACTAAGAAGCCGAATATTCTCGATTCTATTTGTTAATTTTAAACAAATGTAGTAAGTGATGAATGCGATACACTTGGGTAAAAGTATGTTTATGAAAATCACAATCAAGTATGTGAAATCAGCTTTTTAATCACTGATTACATATGATTCTCTTTCATTACACACCATGCATTTTCAAGAAGCCACTGACTAGTGGACTGATGGGAGGGATAAGTGTTATAATGAATAATACATCAACAAATGTAACCTTGCCTATAAATACAAAAAAAATACAAAATATATTTCAAAATTTCAAATTAATATATAATATCTAATAAAACGTCAATTTATAAATGGTCATTTACTTGTCTGTTATGTGTAAATTGAATATATAAATTTCCATGCATGTGCTTTTGTGCAGGTTTGCTGGTGATTTTTTACCTATACATATTTCCTGATATTATAAATTATTAATCACAACGATAAAAATGTTTCAATGCAAGCTCAAGGATATTTGTTTTGCTTTTCAAGCTTAGGGTTCATTTGTTAGTGGTAAAATTTTGTGTGTGTGTGTGTGTGTGTGTGTGTGTGTGTGTGTGTGTGTGTGTGTGTGTACTGAAGTAGAAGTTCTTGAAGCATGGAAGTTGGAACTGGATTTTTTCTTGGCGAGTTTATTTCAGTTTTCTTGAGCTAAAGGAACAATGCTCTGCAGCCCCAGCTCTCCCCATCTGGAACAAATACAGCAAATAATAAATAGAGATACAATGGGGCAGAGAAATCGAATTTTACTTGGCCTGAAGCACTTACCTGAAATGTGCATATAATGGTCGCAGGCATTTGTCATTGCAAATGGTTTTGGAGTTTTGTCCTACTGTTAATGAAATAGTAAACTTGGCTCTGTGTTCTGGGTCCGACTTTACACATCGATCTCTGCAATTGCTTTCTTTCTCTTATTACGGAAATCAATTTCTTTCTGTGATTGCTATGAGTAGCATTTAAAAGCACCAGGGTTTAATACAAAATGTTCTATTTATGTGTCCTTTTGTGTCATTGCACAGTATGCATACATGTACGCTACTGTATCTATCATAATGAAAAAAAGTTCTGATTTGAATCTGGATTCATCTTTTACTGAAGTATCAGTGTACCATTTTGACACAGCTGCAAGATTGGTGACCTTAAAACCATAAGGATCTAGTGTGTAGCCTGGCTTTAGCTAGTCTCTCTGCTAAGGTTGTATTTCTGCATTGTGCTGCTTGTATTTCCAGGCATTGTTGGGTACACATATCCCTGACTATGAGGAAGCAGTCAGTAAAAGTGATTTTATAACATTAATAGCATTTATTCATTAACAGCACAAAAATAATTTAGAATATGTTATTACCTTAACACTTCTAGTTACATATAGTTTGGCTGCAGTGTATGCAACATTGTTTCAGAAAGATAACTGAATCAAAACCACTATCACTGTCCACAGTGATCAAATTCACGCATATTTTAATGCGAACAAGTATTATGCCAATAGCAGAAATGTGTCATCTTATCTGTCATTTGGTTATTTTAACCTCTAGACCTCTTCAGATGTGCTCAGGTGGCAGCGTGGCATATTGCACAAGCCCACTACTGCTAAGAAATCTAGGTTTGAATCTGAGCAGTGCTATAGGCCAGCTGGGCATCTACAAAAATGATTATTTGGGGGTTGGGGGTAGGGGGATAGTGAATTGTGATGGATCGTCAGCCTGTACAGGGTCCAACTGCCTTGTGCACAGTTTTAAAGTGGGATCGGGATAAAGCAGTGAATGCAGCCTTCATGTAACATATCAGTGACATAAGGGGACATTTAAAGTGTAATTTAATATTATATTAAAACTTTTATTTTAAAACTTTTATTCTAAAAACTTTATTAATAGTCAGCACTGTTGTGTCAAATTTAGCTTATTAACTTGTTCATCATCCATCATTATTTAAACCAAGATAATATATAATAGTGTTCCACTTTTTTACATTCCACAAGCAATCTTTATACATCTACTTATATACAATTACCCAATCACATTTAGTAGACACATGCACAGCAGTTGTTTGATTTTTTTTTTACCTGCACAAGAACGTCATTTCAGCAGTTATAAGGAAAGTAGTTTAGCAATCCCAGCTGACAGGCAAGCCATGCAGGTTCATATACAACCTTTTTTGCTATATCTACTCATCACCTAATTAACTAGTGCTAGTGAAAATGTATCAATATGTATCATCTATAAGTGCTTAATCATGTCACCAAATATTTTACCTGAAATAAAATATACATACATTATGGTAAAGTTAAAAGAAAAAAAACCTTGTACTTGTTTTAGCTTTTATATCTTATGTATCCTAGTGTTTAAGGCATTGGACTAATAATCCGAATGCCAGTTCAAACTTCACAGCAGATAGGTTGCTGCTGTTGGACCTTTGAGTAAGGCCCCTACCTTTCATTGCTCAGATTGTATGCTGTGCCTGTACTTTAAGTATGTTTGGATGAAGTATCTATTATGTGTAGATTTTTTGTACCTGTTTATAATATATAATATCACAAACTGCCTGTAAAAACTGGCTGCTCTTTCCATAAAACACTTTGTAATCCAACCTGCTTTTAAGTTCTCTAAATAAATCCACCTTATAAAAACTCCCTAAAACTCAAAGCAGTTGAACTGAGACAGCAAAGGTTCCTCTGATTTGAATTAAGATCAGATTCTTATGTAACTTAATTTTTTGCTAATTAGTTTGCATGTTAATTAAAATGGTGGCTAATGTTAATTACCTATATTAATGGATTCTCGTGTAGCACCTGCCTGAAGCGCTTGGCTCTGTGTTCAAAATATCTTTATTCAAGCCGACTGGTGAATGCCATCAAGCTTTGATGAAACGCAGAAAGGATTTCAAATCATGAGATTTTTTTAAAGCAGGCCATTCTGAAGCTTTTTATTTATAGAAATACTTTTTTTGCATCTAATAGAATATGACAAAGAGAAAGGAAACATTCTGGATGTTATTGCTGGATTTTCTTACATATATTTTACATTAAATGTATAAGCTTTTCCCAAAAAAGATTCATCCAGAGATAGAGTACGAGGACCATTTGTCCGATTGTGGCAGCTTACTTATTCAGTGTACTCTGGGAAATGTGCAAATCAAAGCTCTGGAGTCAACATAGTTTTAGCTAACCAGACATAGAATGCTGTTTTAACGATAATGCATACAATGAATTCAAAGATTTGATTGTACTCTAGACTTGACTTGAGATGGAAGTAAAACAGTTCTCACAGTTAGTTGTTCACTGTCCAGTTAAGCATTATTGATTGTTGGATATTATATAAAGACTATTTGAATATGGTGGTCTCAAAATTCAGGCTAGTCACTGTTAGCGGTAGATCATTCAGTGGAATGTCCCCAAAGCTGTGGACTGCTCTAGCCCAAGCTCTTCACCTCTGCTCTTTATTCTCTTCTTTTATGATTAATCTAATTATTATTTTATTCTCAGTAATTCCTCTCTCATTTCTTCATTGGATGATTTTTTTGAGAAGTGTACCTAAACACTTCTCAAATCTTCAGTAATGGTCCACTAAGTAAAGCAACATTCTTCTTTTTACATCAGTGAAAGGCTTTACTCTGTCAGGACTCTTACTTTTTATTCTTTTTGTGTTTAATATTAAAATGCTTAAATTTCAGTTTTTTTGCTTATTCATAAATGAAAAATAAATGAAATTTCTCCCCAGTCACACAGTACAAGTGTACTGCATTATTTTGTCACAAGTTTGAATTACATGTATACATATCTGTTGATATTGATTTGTTCATAATGTGTATGTTTAGCAATTTTGTGGATTGTAGTAACGTTTTAATTTTTTGCACATTTTGAAGAGCGCTTTATGCACTTCTCTTTCTAGTATGTTGAATGAGCCTTCACTGTACTTTAAAACATACACTAATAAATCACTTTTATGATGTTTTCTTCTGCCTCTGTTCTTATCCAGAAGTCTTAGCATATCTGTTTTGACATTCTTGCCGCACAACCTGTTTGATTGCTTGGCATGCATGACCTAGCTCAGCAAGCCAACACATATTTAAGTGGCGCTAGTCTGTATTAGATTGAAAATGATGATGATCACACAATCGATCTAACCCCCTCACCCAACTAATCTATACTGGGAACATCGTCTCAGGCCTTCATGTCTCTTTCTCCTCACATGCCTCTTGGTGTTTAAACTTCTTGGAACCAGGAATCAGCGATTAAATGTCACCTTTCAGCAACAATGTTAAATAAGAGGCAGCAATTTAGCTCCTAGCAATTGCTAATTTCACGCCCTGATAAATGTTGCAGTAGCGAAAGCTTTCAAACACCCTCAGATATTTCTTAAAGGGAAAGGAGCTTAGACAGGCAGGTAAATCACTGATCTGTTTTTCTCACTGGAACTAAGGCATGGTAACTGCTTTAATGTCAAGGTCAAATGCATTATTTTAATGCTTATTCTTGAGCTAAATGTTAGCTGTTGTTTATTGTTTAAGCCATAGGGGAAAAAAAATCTGTCCTCCCAAAGGATTTTTCTGTGCACATCCCTAAATTTTAACTGTTACAGAAACATTTAAATGTTACAGAAACATTGTGAATATGCATGTTTAAAATGCTCTCCTGTTTGTTTTCTGTAACAAAACAAACAACAGAAAACAACAGATTCTGTAACATCTGGCTAGCTAACAAACCAACTACTGAGCTCACTATAATATAAAATGTGTAATACTGTCATTTCTTGACTTAGCTTAATTCAAGCCTAATTTGTTCTGACACAGCTTATGTCTCTTTTTTTCAATAAAATGAATTGAAATGTAGCACAAACTATTAATCTATTCCAATCAAATTCCAATTAAAGCTATTAATCTGTTCCAACAACACTACACTATTATGTGTTTAAATGAGAGAAATGTGTATGTGTATTTACCCGATTCAGTCGTTTCCGACTCTTGAGTCACTCTGTGAACCGCTACTGATCCCAGAGTTACTCAGCAATTATTTTTACGGAATAGGTTGCCAGGTCTTTCTGCAACCCTGTATCGCTACAGGGACTTTGTGAAACTGCAGGACAATTTTACCCATTTCCAATCAACCTAGTGCATGTTTGTGCCAGAGTACCCGGAGGAAACCCACACTGACACGCGGAGAACGTGCAAACTCCGCACAAAAAGTCCCCAGCCCGACCCGGGGATCGAACCCCGGACTTCTTGCTGTGAGGCGACAGTGCTAACCACTCAGCCACCGTGCGCCGAGAGAGATGTACCTTATAAATAACAAATAAAGTACAGTATAATGATAAATAATATTACATAATAAACGTAAAATAAGGTGGCTTTATTTACCTTGAAGATCAGATGAAGATGCTGGCAGTTTAAATTAACTATACACACTGTTATATGTTATTGTTAAACTTATTTGCTGCTTATCACTTTACTTAATTCTACATGAACTACACACTTCTTCATTGACTTCACTACACAGCAAGAGAATTGTTTGAACTGAATGCTCAGTGGGCCACCCAGTAGCGGCTTGCGTAAGCTCGCTAAAAAATGTCTCAGTGCACTCTGTAATCTTGTCCGCTCAGATCACAGCGCACATCATGGCGTGCATCACAAAGCAAAAAAAAATTTACCTGAGTGAATTCTCGTGTCTAAGAAAACATATGTTGGTGTGCTTGTAAGTCAAGGTATCATTGTAAGTGATCCTTGTTCTTTCTAAATGTTTTTCCACATGGACCTGTGAATTTAGTATATTTATATTATATGTGTTATACCAAAGACCTGTCAGCATTCTAATGGGCCTGATAGTTAATACACTAGCTTTGAGTAAACGAAAAGAAACTCAAAACATGGCTAATTATGTAGATTAAGCTGATATTAGTAAAATTTAAACAGCCATTTAGAAAAGCCACTCACACTGTTAGCTACACCATAGATTTTTTTTAAAACTAATTTTAATTAACTAATTTTATATCACCGTTTTAAGACTGTGAATTCACAGAAAAAATAAACACAATAATACTAATAATACATGGAAATTTGTAAATATAAACATTCATATAAATAACCATTCGACTTTTTGAGCTTGCTTTAGCTACGGTAAATAAAATTCTTCGTGTTTTTGCACATGGCAAATGGTTAGTTTGATATACTGGTTTTAAGATACATCATTTGTCACAAGTGACACAAAACATGGTTGTGTTTAATATGTTTTATGTATCCCTGGTTGAAATCATAATTCATACACCGTAGCGTTGCTGATTCTGTTATATAAAATTACCTCTAATCTGGCCTGACAGTTTACAGTTCTTTGAGCAATACAGATACTAAAATATGGCCTACAGTTTTAACTGCTCACATAATCAAATAGGACGAAGCAGCTAAACATCAGGCCAGGAATGTTGTTATATCAGCTGTGGAGGCCTGATAAGGATGATGGAATGAGAGGAACTGTTGTCCTACAATGCTGCAATAATGTCCATTATTTAGTCTTGTAAACTCAAGTGATTCATGTCTGACAGTAATACTTTATATTAAACCAAATTTATGGCTTGTGATTCCGCCATGTTTCAGTAGTTGTAGTTGTTTTAGACAGCTCTGTTCAGAAATAACCTTACTTTCATTACCAAGCAGGCATAATATAAACAACAGTACAGGACTGATGTAGCATATAAAACTGCATTGCATTCTATATGCCTAAATGAATTTCTCTATTTCCTGAACAGGTCACTGTGTCTTGTGCAGTGATTTCTGTGAAACCCGAAGCTTTGCAGTTTTTCATGCAAGTTTATAAGCTTCATGCACTGTGCTGAGCTCATGTGCTACATTAGTGAGTGTGATGCCAAATGGGACGGTGGTTGAATCACCAGACATGAATACCTGGGAGCAGCATGAGACTTCCAACTGTTTTCAATCTTACCATGATGCTCCGTGCATTCTGAGGAGACGATAAAGAAATAAACAGACCAAATATTTGCTTGCATTGCTTAACTATCCAGTTTAAATGGGAGCCTCAAACCCCTGTGCTATAGTTCTGGCTTGTGCTATTGCTCACAAGAGCCACATGCTTTTTCTTGTTAATTTATATAGCTCCCTCAACTGCTTTTGTTGACATGATCACCACATTTGCCTTACAGCTGTCTTCCATTTCATTTCTTCAATTCATTTCTTTTTTCTAATTATCATTCCTTTTTGTCTCACTTTACCATGAATTATTTTAATGTTATAGGCTACACTTTAGCTGAAATGTGTCTTTCAGGACAATTAGGTCTGTCTTGTTTGGAAGGTTTTTTCTCCTTTAAACTTTTTACTCCATAAATATTTACTTGTTTCAGAAGAAGCATTCAATCCGATTTGTAAACGTTTTTACATAAATCGTCACGTAAGAAATGTAAACATCAGTATTTCTAGTAAAGATTGCTTCTAAATTCTATATACTTATTTAACGAATATATATTTTTAGATGTAGAATTTGTTATAAATGCTGTGCTTTTTGCACACATCTGAATTAATCCTTAGCATTTTCACCTAATACGTGCAGTGACACACACATTTACACACATTTCCGGGCGCAGTGGGCATCCCTAGCCATGGCTCACAGGGAGCGATTAATGATTCAGTTAATCCTTTCAGTCATGGCACGTCTACTCCTGGAATCAACCTGGCAACCTTCCGATTACAAGCGCGGTTCTCTATCCACCAGGCCACAGCCAATCTTATTGTTTGTAAAATTGCAAATATCATCTTGCATGGTTCACAGTATACCCACTGGCAGTTTTAACAGAAGTAATGTTTGCCTAGTTAATTTTATAATACAAAAATAGATTGGTAATTCATATCCAAGTTTAGACAATCAATTCATGATCTGGATAAAATCAAGTTCTTACCATGTTTGACTACAGTCACATACCTGATACACCGATAGTAAAACAAAACAAGCACAACTTAGACAGTGACTGAAAGCATTGGTAAAAAACAATTTCCCAGGACCCTTGTTGCAGTTCTACACCCCTTTAAAAGCACAACCAGCAAACAAGAACATTTTAAGGATTTTATAATGTTGATACTGTTTGATAATCATTAAAATGTTACAACTCACATGTTAGTGCTTTCTTGGCCAGGTCTTGCTCAGACAAGGACAATGTAAAGCCGGAAGACCTACACCAGTATCAATAGACCAATTCCTCTTTCAAGTGCAAGCACTCTAATAAATGTAGTTGTATATTACACTATTGATCTTTCTTACATTCACCCAAAGGAACTGTATCTTCCAGCAGCCCAGTCGTATACATTTATAGATTTCAAATACATCTCCGCTCTAGATTTTAAAGCAGAAGTGAAGGGTAATCATCCTGGATCAGGGGAATGGGGGTTGTTTTGATATTCCAACTCTTTAGTGAGGGAGAATTGTAGATGCATCAGAAACGCATGGTTCATTTAGAGTTGGAGCGTCGTGCTGGTCTGGACTGCCTTCACACTCAAGGTGGCTATGAGAAATTGCTTTTGTCTGTGGCGGGCATTAGTCATTATTGTGTGTGTAAGCAGCTCCGGCAGGATTGAGTAATTAGGATCTTGACACGGCATCAGCGAGCAAGCTGAGTGAATCTGAAATGAAGGCAAATGAAAGCAAATTCCTCTGAGGGGGAGATGAGAATGCGCTGTACTTGTGCTGCTAATTTTCTTGGAGCTCCTAGTTAGGTTCATTTTATTCTTTCCAAATGAGAAAAGCGCCTGAGCCAGGCATTTGATACCGACCCAATAAATGAAACGAAAAGCAACACATCTTTCTGTTGATTTGCTTGTTTATTATCGAGGGGAGCTTTGATTGAGAAGCAGTTTGCATCCATAGAATTGTTTGACCTTTCTGAAGGCATCTGTGGCGCTGGCAGTATTTTTTCTGGAAAGAATGCAAACCTCTGAGCATCATACAGTGTCTTGAAATGAGTAGAAATCAAAGTAGGCCTTTGGAAATTTTATTGGCTTATTGTAAATTCATGCTTGCATACTTTGGACAATAAGTGATCTTCGTTCACCCAATGTAGCCAATTTTCTCCAGCCTAAATGCACTTGCAGAAACTTATTTCTTGTTGCCTGTCTGCATGCTATGCATCCAAAGTCAATACAGCATAAAACAACATTTGTTTTAACTGAGATTAATTTGCATACCCTAAATAATATTGTTTTATTTTATTCTATTTACTTTTTAATGTGCCTGTTAACCTGGGTATAAACCTTAGAAACGTGTACTTAAAACAGCAGCATATAGAATTCTTTATTTCTGAACTCATACTGATACTTCTTTGCTTGGTTGATGTTACTGATATTACTAACATCCATGTGATTATTTGGATAAAGTGCTGATTAAATTTATTATAGTAAATTGAATTCATTCAGATTGTTATTATCACAAGCATGTTGGTTGCAGTTGTAAGTTTTCTTACTTTGCACCGTTTGTTTGTTACCCAGATGAAATACTGCCAGTGAAAGAATTCACCATAGCTCTAACAGGCACACTGTTGCATTGCTGTTCAAACCCCTGTACTGATTATTGGTGTGTTTGTGTTTTTGAACAGATGCCGGTGCACCTGTCTCACAAAGAGACCCAGAGGAATATTCTGCATCAGATGAATTTGAAACTCAGGAGTGAAAAGTACTGTTCTAGCGCCAACAGGAAGAGAGATCTCTCCCTCATGTCCAAGTCCAACAGGTATAGCAGTAATCCACACAACATTTGCATATTAACTCTCAACATTTATTCATGTTAGGAACTGAAACCGAGACAATGCAAGCATGAATTAATAAATCAATGAATATCTAAAAGAAGTATTGTCTTTGATGGACTGTTTGCTGCTGGCATTATTTTGATACCTACATTCTATTGGAAATACATTCATACTAAGTACTAAGTAAATGTTCTAGGTTGAACAAATCTGGTTGCATATTTATTATAAATAAATATAATTTTTTAAATATAATATAAATATAAATTATACTGCACTAAACTAACCAGTAATATTGTCAACAGTTTTGTCATTGGCTGGCTTGTTTGATAGATTGGCATTGGAAATATTACTAGGCATTTTTAAAACAGCACAATAACTACCTTTATGCGATATGTATAAATATACTATATACTGTATACTGTATCTATCTATCTACATATATATATATATATCTACCGTGTTTCCCCGATAATAAGACACCCCCGATTTTAAGACGTACCGGGGGTTTCAGGGGGGTCGGCTAATAT
>JAOUQU010000002.1:3444101-3460849 GCA_028566735.1 Ammoglanis amapaensis
TTTTATTGTGATCTGCGGCAGCCCGGCATTAAAGGTAAAACTTCACAAATATGTATCCCGGTCTAAATGGTATTTTTTGTCGACTACTAGTCGATTAGTTGAAGTAAATGATGACCACTGGTCAACCAACAAAATCCTTGGTCGTTGACAGCCCTAGTAATCACACATGAATGCATGCAATAAACTGATATATTAGTGTTTGTGGTTATTGTGTAATGAGATGTTTGTTGTCTGTAAATGCACACACACACATTTATATGACATTGTTGATCCACAGGGCAACACAAGCAGACTTATTTCACAAACTCATGATAGCTTGCACACACAATTTTAAGAAGACTATCCTACCATGAGAAAAGACTGAGTATATGCCTTTACCTGGGATTTGCTTTGTAGTGAAGTGTACCTAAGAGCTTGTTTACTGACCTTGTTTTAGAGCTAGAGCTTGTTTACTGACCTCTTTTTTCTGCCCAAATCATTCATACCAATTTTATCCAATAAAACAGCTGTTTGGCTGATGGCACCTCACAGCATACCTCTCTTATTAACTGCTTTTGAACTCTATTTACAATTCAGTCATTCATTGTCATCTTTATACTATTCAGAGTTGCAGTGTGTATAATTCACCTGGTGAAAGGTAGGAAACACCCTGGACACACATTTAGACTCAGGGATGTATCTAACCGCAATCTTTTTTGATGGTGTGTAACAAAAGCAGGTGAAACCTGTTCTAAAAGAAAACCACTAGCTAAATTGTTTTAGCACTTTGTACAAGGTAACAACACTGTAAAAAGTACTTGGACAGCTTTCCGTGTGCTTGTTGTACGGTGATAAAACAATGAAATTAAAATATCATTGTATTAGTTAGAAAATCCTCAACGAGGTACCTCTAGCAAAGCTGTTGAATGGGGTTGAAGTCAGGGTTCTTTGAATGCCACGGGAGTTGTGTTAAACTGTTCTGTGTAAAGCTTTCTGAAAAACTGCTCCAAAGCATATACTTTCTTTAAATAACTCATCATATATATTATGGAGTCTTGTCCTTAACACAAATGAGTTCAGTAATTCTGTTCTTCTACTTTAGCCTTTAAATTGTACTTTATAAGCCTGTATGATCTTTAAAAATGTACTGTAAGAATGACCACATGCTTCTTTCAATCAAACTCCATCCTGCTATGGGAGTAAAGACTTGTTCAACGCAAAAAAAACATGGTTCCCTTAACCAGATTACTATGCTTGAAACTGCTCCATTTCAGCAGTTTTTAAAAGATGCATTAGGTATTGTTTTCTTACTTTATCCTTTCTCTTTTGCGTTCCTGCACACCCACTGTTTCTTAAGCCACGTCTCCTTATTGATCATATTAAAGCAAGGCACAGTGTCCTTAGGGACGATGTGCGGTATGCAAAATCTTCCTGTGTGGTGGGAAGTAATAAGATAGACAAAGCGAGACAAAAGAGTCCCAGAGGAAACTGACTAATACAGCAATCTGAACTAAGATTATTCAGAACAGGAAGACTTTATCGAACAACCTCTTTAAAAGGCTAGCATGGAGAACTGGCAGAAAGCAACAATATGGCAAGGCTGTCCATTACTGCAGAAACCAGTGAAGTGACAAATGAGGCAAAATTCAGAGAAGCACCGGACTTCCCACTGTGTTCAGATATTGGATGATAAGATGTCAGTCTCATACACTTCTCCCTCCTACATTTTTCTCTGCGTGTACCCGACAATGAGTATTTTTGTGACCCACTAACCCCTTTCAGTCTTTAGACAATGCCGGCAGACACACACATACCCAGACATGCGAGCCATGTTTAACCAAAGATATTGTCTGTACTACACACAGTGCTATGAATCCCATGCAGATGGTGTTTACAATAAATAATATGGCCTGCAAATGATCACTGCCTGACCAGGAATGCTTAGTACTATACAATAATCATTTCAGGCCAATTTAGCTGTGCATAGTTTATATTCAGGGAATAAATAATGTTTTGGTTCTCAAAGGAAACTCAATTTTGGCTAAATAAATTACAAAAATACAACTGTTCCTTCTTTCTAATGTACCCATTACGGCCCGACAGAGCGGTCGTCTCATTTGTCTTCATCTTGCCCTGTCCTGCATTCTCCTCTATCACATCAACAACCTGCATGTCCTCCCTTCCTGCATCTATAAACTCTCCTCTGTTTTTATGTCCTCTCCTCCGCCGGCTCTTTGGCTACATCCTCAACAACATGTTTCTTTATTTAACTTTTATTTCTCTTTTGGATTTGCTCACTCAACTAACTCAAAGAAAACAAAATATTTAAATATATATTTATTGCACTAAATCTAGGGTTCACACAGTACAAATCCCTTTTGTGTTCATCCTATTCTATGTTTTAAAGTGGGAAACCAGTTAACTATAGTAAAATGTATTTTAATTATATATTATAAATATTTATTATACATAATTATTTTGTATTTTGTAGCAAAATCAGAAACATTGTGAAACAAAAATCAATTGGTTACATCTCGGGAACATTATAATCACAGTAGAGTATGGAAATGGAATCATCATGATATAGAACAGCATCTTTTGAGCAAATGTTACTGTTGCATTCCATATTCCACCAAGAAAGTATGCTCAAATAGTATAACAACCACAAACATGTTGCAACCTAAGTCTAGGGAGGTTTTAGGTGCAAAACTGAACTGCATGCACTGTATGAGCAATCTCCTGATTTTGATCCTGTTGAAATTCTAGGCGGCTATACTAGAATTAAGAGGGCATCTGAAAGACTGACTCTTGAGAGGGACAACAATAAACCAAAAAGTGGCTTCACAAAGAAATCTCAGTGCTTGAGTTTTGCAACGGGGCTTGATGCAGTTCTTACATGAAAAGATTTGCAACGTCTTATACACTTTAATCTATTTTAAGATCATCAGCTTCAATACTGTTGCTCATCAGAAAAATAGGTATGTTCAGACAAGTGGTAGATCTTTTGAACTATGTATCATATCCAGGTATTAATATTTGAAAATAAATGATAAATATGGATTTTTTGTCTGATATTCATCTTGTAATGTCAAACTGAATATACACTATATACACTAAATATATACACTGAAATGTAATGAATGACTGAAATGGTGATTGTTTTCATCCATTTTACATACTGGTTATGAGTTAGGGCTGTATTAATACTTTCTTTTCCAGGTTTGACATTCGACGTGTCTAACAATTCAGACGAAGGCATCAAAATAACTTCTTTGCCACTTCCACTGCTGTCAAGGTCAAATGTCTGGTTTTACGGACTACAACTGGTCTCCACCGCCTTTCCTTAAATCATTCCAGATGATAAATCTAATTAAGGCTTTCCTTCAGTGACTTGGTCACTAGAGGCCCGGCACGTGATGGAGTAAGAAAATAGGCTGGTGGTAGTCTGTGTCTAGTCTGTCTTGCACCTTCTGCACTTAACAATGGATTACTAAATCATAAACAATGACCAGACATGAGACTCATACTAGGACTGTAGTATTAAAAAAAGCAGTGTTTATAAAAGCAGAGATGAGTTCTTCTTTTATACCTCTCATATACCGTATCATTAACGTCTGGTGGGTGATGCGCACCTGTTCATGACACAACACACCATTGGCTTTCTGTAATACTAGCCTACGCCATCTGCACTGGCATCCGTACCAGTTTCATCACTGACACTTTAACCCTTTGCACTGCTGGAGTAAAAGTCCGTCCGAACCCGCTCGGGTTATCCGAGGCTGAGCCGCATCCATGTCTCTACAGCCTCCCAGAACAGTAACCATGACAACAGCATAGCTAGGGGACTCCGTCTTTCATTCTCTCCCTACAAAACAGAGCCCGAGAAGCTTTCATCCAAAATGCCTGGTCTCCCATCTTAATCAGCATGCCTTTATAAGCGACTAGAAACAACCCCATTTAGAAACGACCCCCCACACACACACACACACACAACCCTCGACTCCCCAGGGTGCGATGCACGTTGCATATCGATGCAGGACGCCGACGAACTGAACCCTAACGCTTTAAACACATGCTATAACGTATCACAAGATAAAAGTCATAATACTGCACCGTGCCATAATCACAATGTCTCAATAAGACACAAAAATTTGGTAACGGGGTGTGTAATACAGCAATCTTAAATTCTTGTTGCTCACCCGGAGAATGCACCGACCGAAGCAGTGTCCTCTCACATCCACGCGCGTAAAAACACATCCAGTCTCCTTCTTTTTTCTTTCCTAATTTTAGATCCACATCCAAGCATACACACACACGCGCGTGCGCGTGCGCGGTCCCGACGCGATCCTATATTATATCCTATCAGTATGATGCCGATTACTATACGCAGATATTATATAGCAGAGAGAGAGAGAATACGGTTGATCTGAATCTGCACTTGTGTGTGCGCGAGCGCATGCATGCGTGTGTGTGTGTGTGTGGGGGGGGGGGCGTGTGCGCGCGCGCGCGCGTGTCTGGCGGGTTGTCGCGGTCCTCGACCGCAGGTGTGCAACATTCCCTTTTAACCCCCTTGATCTTCATCTGTCCAGAATAAATTCCCGATTGGGAAACATTATTCGTTTGACGTCAGTTGAAGATGTAACCTAGGCAACTATACGTCGGCGTATAGCAAGCTAGGTAAAAACAATCAAGATCTATCGTCAGGTGGCATAGGAAAGTACACCAGAGAGAACGTACACAAGTCCATTGACAGATGAGGTGAACGAAAATGATTTATTTCTTATCGGAAGGCATGTATTACGCAGCAAGTGACATCTTATGTTTAGAATCAACGTTAGCAGGACTAATGTGAGATCTTGTGACGTCTGCTGAGGTCAAGTACTATATATGTCAAAAGTTGTTCAAGGAAGCAACAGTGGTAAACTAGTGACAAGGTCAAGGGCGGACAATGCAAGGGTCAGGAAGCTGTTAGGCGGGTCAGAATACACAGTGCTTTACACTTGGTTGTTTAGAGCTGCAAGGGGCTGAGGGGGCACCTCAATATGAGCATGGTCATCATTTTATGCCAAATAGTTATAGATATGACTCTGCCATCTTTGCACCAAGAATGTCTAGAAATTGGGACCCACTTGGACCCACTGTTCGGCCTCAAAGCAAGGCCTTTAATCCTCAATTCCTCAAATTGGTGTTCCGTAGTAAGTCACTATGGATAAAGGTGGCTCCTAAATGCTGTGAATGAAGATGTAAATGTAAATAAAGTCAACGTGTTATAGTTAAATATTTCATTTGTTATGGTTTGCTAAATATTTTCCAGAACTTCCAGAAGAATGGACCCTTGCCCACTCTGTGGGCCTGAAACATAGGTGTTACAACATTGCTAATTACAATTTTTTTGTCGGGAAAGGGGGAAAAAAGCTACCCAGATCAATACATCACTAGCCCAGCCCGCCAGACAGAACTGCCTGTGTCATGTAAAGACTCAAATGTTGGTCCCCTGCAGCTCCTTTAAGACTGCCAAAAGTGCCATGACACTGGCAAAATTCCAAGAAAAAAAAAACTAAATATGTTGGCATTATAAGCGTAAACAAAATGGACCAGGTTAAGCCGAGCATCATAATTTTACGTGATAGTTCTCCAACAGAGAAGCTGGTACAATTTTGAGAAAGAAACTGTGATTTAAGAAGAAAAGACTTCCAACTGGAGCAAATTTGAGCTCAACAACATGTAGTTATCTGACTCTTAAGATGAATATACATGTCACTGAACACTATTAAACACTATTGTAGCCAAGCTTCACGAAATGTTTTAAACAGAAAATAAAGATGAAGTACGTGTTCCTATCATTTTGCTATAGAAATCATTGAAATGACAAAGTTAGCATTAAAACAGATGCCTAACAAATATCAGTATGCTTTCTGGTTTCAAATATGCTTAGGAAACATTTGGCCCAGTTGTATCAAGACTACATGGATTCAGTGACATGGTCTGATGGTTTGATGTAAATAGAAATCTAAAAGACTTAAGCAGATGATGGAGAACACTGAAGACTCCCAGACGCTTACCATGTCAATCGTAATCACTTATTTATTAGCAATCCTCTTTCTCTCAATCCATGCAATTCCCCAATGGGACAAAGACCTGGGGGTAGGGAATGGTTAGCGATATACCAATAGCCATTTGATGGACGTTATGTGCTGGGTGTGCAAAAAAGAAAATGTAGCAATACAGGGGGAGGGTGTAAAGAAGACAATTGAAGGTTATGGACTCCTTTTATTAGGGCGCTGGCTGGGGTTAAGAAAATATTTAAGATTTACAATTTTGTTAAAACGTTGATACAAAATAAATGCTAAATGAATTGGTTAAAGTGACATTTAATGGGATGAGGAGGTATGCCTGTTCATAAACAGTAAAAAACCATGTCTTGATGTGAGGAATTGATGGATAGCAGATGTGGGTCTGTTGAATGCATAATCATTCAAAGAAAGCTCATAGGTGTGTGGCAGGTGGGCTGGATGTATGGATGATAAATGGCCAGTGGGAGGATTAGCATTGGATTGATGGATAGAAAAAAATAGATATGGTGGAGAGGATAAGTAAACAGTTCTGTCAAATGCTTGAGGGCTGGACAGAAGCAAGTATATGAGAACGCTAAACACACCCTATAATGGATAAACAGATATGAAAAATGATTTTGCCACTGTGGCAAATGAAAGTCATTTTATTTATAAATGAGAAAGATGCTATCCTAGTTAATAAGACTTTGGGTCAAATGTTGATGCTGGTTTCTCTCTAATATTAGGTTATTTCCTTTTTTTAGTTTTCTAATTAGATCAATTGTAGGGGGCTGTTACTATTTCTTTAAAAGATAACAAAAGAACAGGAATGCTACAACGAAAAGTTAAACAGTTATACAGCAATAGTGTAGAAATACCAAATGCAGACTAGTTAATATTCTGAGTGCTCAAATTGAGCAAAATGGTTTCTTGGACGTCCTTCGAATAAAGGAAAAACATTTCTTTTTTAAAAACCTTCTAAAAGATGCATTACCACATTCCATTAATAGATTCCATTAATATGTGAGTACTTAACAGCTTATTCCAAAACCACATTGCAATAACAGGCTCCATTGCTCTGGCAAAAATCTGCACTAAAACAGGACTGTTGTGATTTTTTCCCATCAGATCACAAGAATATTAGTTGGTCATTGATGGACTAAATTTCCTGATTGCAGTAAGTGATCAAATTCATCAAGAATAATGTTGAGAGAGTGCAAAGGTCTGCAATCAGAGATAGCATTACGACTTCACTGGAACCCAAATAAAGCTGTTTAATAGTTCCAAATTATTATTTCTGTCATATCGATCACTGGTCTGGTGTTTCTGGTCAAACTAGCAACTCCAATGTATTTCTCTGAATCTGATTTTAAAGACTATTTCCTTAGTATTGTACATGTTGCTCTTAGGCTGGTGCACAGCTGTTTTTAGTTGTTTTTTCTGTGGTAGTTTTTGGTAAAGCAACCCCCCCTCACACACTTTTTGCTGAATGCTTTAGTCATTTTACGTTTTCATTTATAATTTTAACATTCGGACGCCCTTATCAATTACAACAGAGTAACCTTTTGGAGTAATCAAGCATTAAGGGGCCCAACAGTGGCAGCGTGGTGGTAGTGGGGATTTAAATGGTGACCTGCTCTTTAGCCTAAGCTAACGCTAATTGTGTGCAAATTAAATCCTACCACAAACACCCCTAAACCTTGATGACACAATAAAAAAACAAATGGTTAAAACACAATAAGGTGTTTTTATTTAGTATTTAACTATCTCCCTATTTTGTATTACTGATTTCTTGCTTTACTACTCAAAAATTCAGAACAGACCTTAGACACAAACACATTAAACACGCAGTATTTGTATATTTGTTTGTATAGATCTTTTAGTATCATGATAACAAAATGGGGGTTTCTTTAATACACCAGTGCTGAGTAAGTTTTCTGGTTCAAAACCTACTGGTCAGTTGGGTGCCGCATTCCATATGGTGCACAAAATAGTCCATTGTAGTGCCAGTCCTAAATAAAAAATAATATGGGGGTAGAAAAAAACTAATTATCAATCAATCAATGCTATGGACCACAATCCCACAATGTTGTGACCTCTTACAGGAGCATGTCGAAATAACTCCCATTCAGATTTGTAAATAGCTTCTTGCTGTGAGGTAACAGTATTAGCCATCAATACATTGTATCTTCCTTTTAATATTTATAAAACAGATATTTGAGTTGATTTAACTTAAGAACTTAAATAAGAACTTAAAAATGCAGGACAACCTTTCAGAGAAATTACAGCAAGGACCTCCACCCTAATCCTACTTGAGTAGTCGAAAGGATCATTTAAATAAATAGGATTTGCACAATATATTCATCCACACAAATTTGAATTAAGCTTAAGGCTAATAAACAAATAATAATAATGTAAATACTTGATTTGTTGTATGTTTGTGTGCTGTTTCATGGCTATGTTAATATATTGGGTGGAAAATCCAAGTATGTTTAAATACTGAATCAAAACATTTGCTTATTCCTGTAGTTCTTCTGGGTTATACTTACCTCAATGTGCACATGCATGTGTTACGTGTGGGTGGGTGTTCATGTGCACATGGGGGATTAGCCTAGACTGCTGACATTGCTGAAAGTATAAAAAGAAATTGCAAATGTATTCAATGAAGCATGACCTGATTTAAAGCACATAAAGACTTGTATCTAACCTTGAAATTCTCTTTGTTTTTGTATAAACAGACTGTGTATCAGAATGTACACTTAAGACCAGACAAACTGGCAAGGAACAATAAAACGTGGATAAAAAACGAAAAAGTAAATCAGTACGACAGTTACAAGCAGAGCTAGTATGTTGTTTTCATGCAGTGGCATTTACACACGAACGCTGTCACCAAGATTTCAGCTTATTTGGTAATATCAGCCTCAAAATAATAAAGATGTCACACACTACATGACATGATGAAACTGAGAAGGGGAAAATGAAATTCTGAAGCAGGAACTGCAGTTTTCAGACGGGAAATCTAGGCACTAGCAACAGCAGCTCTGCAAGTACCATAATTACCCAGTCAGCAATAGTTATTATCAAGAATAAGAATAAGCATGCCTGACACATAGATCTATCTGTGTAATTAAATCCACCAACCTGATGAAAGGAGGATAAGAATCAAGATAACAGGGCGAGAATTTCTTATACGTTTTAACAGACCTGTTAATACCCCCTTTGCCACTGACTTACTCTTGTGATAGAAGACTTATTACACTATAAAAAATCTGTTCTGAGATGTTTTGAGTTAGCATACTAACATTATTACGCAGGAATGTTTATCACTTTTAAC
Source organism: Ammoglanis amapaensis (assembly GCA_028566735.1). Taxonomy (NCBI): domain Eukaryota; kingdom Metazoa; phylum Chordata; class Actinopteri; order Siluriformes; family Trichomycteridae; genus Ammoglanis; species Ammoglanis amapaensis. Next base: position 3,453,468 of record JAOUQU010000002.1, read on the forward strand.
TGCCAGTTTTTTCTAGGTCTGGCTCAATACCATTTTTCCTTTCTCAGATGCCGATACTGCTAATAAATCCAATACCATCATTTCACCTCTCCAACAACTTCTTATGAACTGATGAAAGTTGTATTTTATGTATATTTACTTGATTTATGAAAGGTGTAAGTTTGCTTTATGCTGGTGTAAGTGAAAATGGTGTAAGTGAAAATGAAAAAAAAAAACATATAGATTGAAAGCACATGGATTTGTGTGTTTGTATTTCTTTTAATATATAAGCAGCATTATCGGATCGGATCACATCTTTTTCTCTCCAATATCTCCAGTTTTTTTCCGCCCTGTATCAGCAGCATCTACCAAACAGTGAATCAGATATTTGTAAAAATGTAAAGAAATAATAAATGAAATGTGTCTGAGTATGTGGTGCTTAAGAACAATAGGTATGCCACTATAAAGAAAAAAGGTCTGAATACTACAGTAGTACTGGCTAAAATGATTGTGGAATAATTAGTTGTAAGCATGACATATTTAGATTTCTGGCATTTTGTAGAAAAGTGAATCCAAAGTGAATTACATTTCTGAAAATAAGTCTTTAGAAGTCTTGAGTGATGAGGGAGAACATGCAGGTGTATAATATGACAGAGGAGAGTTCAGGGCGGGTAAAATTGAAACATATTGTCCACTGTGGAATCACCTTATAGAGCAGTTAGATAAAACTTTATTAATAATTTTGAGTGGTTCCCGCAGGTAAATTGAGGACACAATTTGTGCACTTTACCCCAAGCCCAATTCCACACAACCACCCAGAAATTTAGATTATCACAAATTCTGCTGAACTTTTAGTGTTTTTTTGGTCTGAAAAAGAATACTAAAACATCGAAGCATGAGGAAATATTTGAGTTTGGCAATTTAGAAGACAGTGATGGAAAATCAGAGAGAGAGAAAACAGAGCAAAGAAAGAATGGGGGTACAAACAGAAAGACAGAGAGTGTGATTTACTGATGAATGTTGACCTTGCCAGCTGGTAACTAAACATGCTACACAAACACACACACACACACACACACACAAACACACACACACACACACACACACACACACACACACACACACACAGACACACACACTGATGACAGAACCAGTATACAGTATCTGCCATTCACCAAACAAAAGCCTCTTTTGGAATCCTTTATGTTTTAAAGGACGTTCAAAGGGGAATGAGTAACAGCGATTAACACCATAAATTAAAGAGCTACTTTTATAAAAGTGTCACTTTACATAAGATGTTAGAGCTGTCAGTAAGGTGGACAACCTTTTAGGGTCGGAAGTGAATGGCAGTGATGATGTAATAGATACAGAAACCCTTCTTATAATCCTCCACCCACACTCGGATATGACAGGCCTCAAATTGATATCATACAGATGTGAAAAGATGAAGATTAGATTTCCATTTCAGCTTTACTCAGACTGTTTAAATCCTTACTGACCTTTTGAAGTGGATTGTTTTAAGACTACAACAGCACTTTGTTTAAAGACTGGTTGTAGTAGAATATGTTTACCCACATAATGACAAATCGAATGCCAAGGCTCAAGTTAATTTTCAATTGTGTATAAGCAGATTTTTAATAATAAATAACTCATATCAACATTTATTCACACATAATTGTTGGTTCACAGTATTATTTTGGCATGGTTTTGAGTGGTCTAAAAGGGTGAAAATCAGTTGACATTAAAATACACATTATCACTTTTGGAAAAGTGAATATTTGTACTTACATGTCGGTGGTTAACAAAGCAGTCTGTCATTTAATGGACATAAAGTTTAAAAACCTTTTTAAAAATAGTTTCTTGGACTGGGAGAAGCTGTGCGTTACTGCCAGCAAAACACCATAATTCCTGTGGGACTCCTATACCTGTAACTGTACCGCTCATCTCTTCCACAGTGAACGTAAATGCAGCATCTAAACCACGAATCTTTACGTAATCTATTAGCTGAAGTTCTGGTGGGGGTTTGTACCAGGGAAGTTTTAACACAATATTACATTACTTATAATGCATAATTACAAATAATGCATAATTACATCACAATACCACAGAAGTCTAAATGGCTTGTTTTTTCTCCAAACTATTTTTAATCCTTTACAGAAAATGAATGGATGGATTTGATTCGAACTTGTGTTTATAGGAGCAATAAAGACCCACATAGAAATACAAACTCAAACAAAAAGTTTTTAATATATCATAATTTTGCATATGTCCCATTTGATTTCCAATGTATTTGTCATTTTTATCATTTTTTGCAAGTTATTCTCTATTAATGGAACATGTTATAAGCACTCAGCATTTATACCTTTTTAAAATCAGTAGCTAGTTTAGCCTGTCAAAGTATTTTAATCTGCACTATTGAAAGTAACATAAGATCAAATGTTTTTTTTCCCCACTGACTCGTTTCTGTGTTTGTCATTTTGTCTGATCAATGTCATTTGTACACGTAGCTAAAATATTCATAAACTCTCTCCCACTGTTTTGTTTTCTTAGCGCCTGCTTCAAAATGCTAATATCCACTGGCGCTTGTTGAAATTACATATGTCGAAGCGCAATTCAATCCCACTCTTCTGTTTAGTTTGTGTCTGGGCTGAGCTGAAATAAAGACGAAGTGTTGATTTTTCTCTCTTTTTTGATGGTTATTTGTGTAATCTTATTCATAGTTTCGTCTCCCTTTGGGGACAACTCTCTGTATTGCTTATAAAAGCCAGACAAGAAAATGGCACTAGTTTGACATAACTGTCAAAGTGTTCTCGAAGCCGAATGAATGCAAAACAATTTGCCCACTTATGTTTATAAACACACAGCCCTCCTGCTGAGGCCCAGCCGCTAAAGTCCTGATACCAATAGCTGGATGAGTGTGCGTGTCTGCACATTTCTCGCTGAGGTTTTGTGCATGTGCTCGCGTATGGTAGTAAGTCGATGAGGTGTGAGTGTGTGCCAGCTTGCGCACAGTCATCCTTGCTCCTTTCATAAATATTTGATGTCCTTTCATGTCGTGGCTGAAGGCAAGCTTGGGGAATAGGGAGGTGAAGTCATGTTTAATTAAGCTGTTCTGGCTCGGGAACCGTCACTCAGAGCGCAGGTTAAAGATCCTTTCTGCTTCCGAACCTTTTCACACCTCACTTACCTGCACCGTGGAGCGCCAGGTACTAACGGGACAGAGTAATTACCTCTACTTGTCAAATATTCCCTCAGTAAAAGAGCTGGATCTTTTCTTTAGCCAAATGAGCTGGGAAAACAAATGAAGAGAACAGGTCGTATAATCTGCAACTTTTTACAGAAGACATCTTTAAATGCTGTATCTTCTTCTCTCTTTATTCAGCTTATCAGAGTTTGAGAGTGACTACCAGGAGATCTGGGAATGGCTAATGGACATGGAGTCCATCGTTACTGACAGCCACAAACTGATGATGTCAGAGGAGCAGCGGCATCATATCTACAAGGTAAGGGAGGGGTTGGAAGGAAAATGTTTTTTGTAGATGACCTTTTGTTCTGCTTATATTTTGATATATGATATAGCTCTGGATAGTGTGGCAGAAATGGATTCTTCTTTTTGATTTGTGCTTTAGTCTTGGGTCTCACAGCACAGCTCTGATAAATATTTCTGACTGCAAGTTTGAATGTACAAGGTCTGAATGCTTTTTTTCAAAAGCATTGTACTTGACACTGGCAGTTTATTGATGAAGTACAGTGGTAGCTTACTAGTTAAGGCACTGGAATAGTTAGATGGTTGTTAGTACAAACAGCAGCACCTGCAAGTTGACACTGTTGGGCCTCTAGAGAAGAACTGTAAACTTCAAGTGCTTATTTAATTTCAGTCATGATCAAAGTGTTTTATATGCCACTGATGTAAATGTTGCAGTTGATATGAATGACTTCAATTTATTATTTTTTTTTCTACAAGTTTAGTGTAGTCAATTTGTCTGCACACTCTTGCATTTGAGGTGGGTGCCGATCCATGCACAGTTCTTATCAGAGCTCCTTCTCACTCATGCACTATGGACAGTTTTATCTGCCAATCAGAGTCTTTACACAATGATTAAAGACCCCACCTACTTAGTCAAGTCATTATTCCATAGCGATACAAAGTAACCAGTAGTACCAGATGCATAACCAAGTGCATTACCATTGTGAAGCATAAAATAAAAAACATATATTAATAAAACATTTGTTAGATGATCTGGTATGTTGAAGACAAAAAAAGGATAGTGCAAATACTTTATTTTTTCTACTTAAATCTACTGAAACAAAGCTAAACTGACACGTTGGCCAGCAGCATTCCAAAACAACATTTTTATAAATAATAATTGTCCACAATCAAGCTTTACAAACTATGGGTTTAAAGGTTGCTGTGCAAGACGGGAGTCATAAGGCTGGGTTTCATCTGACCCTGGAAAGTGATTACTGTACCAGACACAAAAAGAGGCACTTGGCAGACACTAAACTGCAGAGAAACGAGTGAGAGAGTGCATAGAGATATGGCCTGACTCATTTTATAGCCTGTATAGACACCTTGTCTCAATGAATTTTTATTAGTGACAGATAAAGCAGGACATTTTGCTGTTAGGTCACTATATTTGTTCATGATTAAAACAAACTGATTTGGGAACTCTATTGCCTGCATCTCACCTCATAAATATGTACCGCGTTTTCACATTTGTTATCGTGTGCGCGCTGGGTGGCCTGGCATTATCTGCCGAGGATGAGGGATTGATTGGAAGCTGGTACACGCAATGAACAGCACTTGTTTGCCCACATTCAGGCCTTATCGTGCGCAAGGGGAGATAGAGAACACTGCTCACCGGAAGCTACGGCCCGTAAATCAGCCTCATTTAGGTTGCCTTTATTGGACCGATCCTGACACTCGTCATCCTCCAATTGCTTCAAGCATATGGCATATTTCAAATGAACAGATTGTGAATCATAAAGAAATGAAATTAATAACCAGCTCTGCTTGCAATGAAAACAAACCTTAATGACAAGAGAACGGCAAGCCAGCCGCTTCTTTCTTCCACCCTTTGCTCGCTCTGTTCTTCATCTCTCGCTCTCGTCATGCTTTCCGAGGTCAGCACCAAGGTCAGAACTAATCTTCCTGCTCATCGAGCATAGTGACCCCCACCATTAGTCATATCCTACAGTATGAAAGAAAAAAAGGAAATATAATGCCTTTTCTTCTTTCTTTTATGCAGCTCTCTGTCACGTACGGAAATGTGACCCCTCGGGCCAGCTCACACTCGTTCACACACATCCGTGGTTTTCTGAAACTAGCTGGCAATACAGTTTATATCATGAATACACAAATCATTAGTATTTTATTCAGTTTAACTGCCTTTTCTGCTTCCTTTGTCTGATAGTTGTCTTAGATCTTGAATAGGTGCAGTAGTGAGTGTGTGTGTGTGTGTGTGTGCGTGCGTGCGTGCATACGTGCGTGCGTGCGTGCATGTGCGTGTGTGTGTGTGTGTGTGTGTGTGTGTGCCTGTGTGTGTGTGTGAGTATATACGCGTCCTGGTGGCATCTGTGTATTGCAGACGGTGAATAGCTTTAGTGTTTACTGGCAGCAGAAAGTGATCGCTAACATCTCTAATGTCTAATCTAACAGACTCTCCTGCTCATCACTCATTCTGTTCCATTTTTTACTTTTTTTGTAGATATTGTCTCTTTATTGAGGTTGTTAATCAGCAGAAAAGGCGTTGTGTGCTTTCCATTGTTATAGTCTGTACTGGTGACATGTTTGCCCCTTTTAAAGAATGTATTACATTTTTATAAACAAATAGACTTTATATGTTATATCACTGCATTAATGATAGAAACGGTTGACCTTTATCTAGTGTTATTTTAGGGATAAACCATAGCAAATAGAATGTATTCCCAGCACTGTCGTATTGTAGTGTCTTACAAGAAAATACAGCGATCAATATTAAAACTAAACATAGTGTATTTTTTTCATTAAAATGACTAACATTTTATTTGTGGTAGGCATACAATATGGACCAATTTCACTGTCCTAGCATGCTTTAAATCCCACCATGAGACCGAGAGTAATGCGTAGTAAGTAAACGAGAATTACATCTTCATACAATTGGGAACTACAAAAGCATCTCATCTCAAGTTCAGAACTAAAGAGGTAAGCACATTGAGGTATAAAACACATTTTGTATTATGTGAGAAAATTGTGTAGATGAGTTTATCTAACCTGAATTATTCCTTGAACAGAATGTGAGAGTATTTATTTGTGCAATTAGGGAGTTATATTGAAAGTAGCACCTTACAATGGATTCTGTGTGTGCGTGCGTGTGTGTGCATGTGCGTGTGGTGTGCGTGTGTGTGTGGTTTAATCTGCATTATGTCTGACAGCGTGCGGGTGATGCTGGAGTTACAGGGCTCGTGTGTGAGCGTGACGCATTGCTGCTTTATAGAGCTGGAGCAGGTGGTGTTTCATGTGATTCTCATCACTGTTACCAGACTCTCTCCTAGCATTCTTTTTTTCTTTACCAGCATTGTGTCAATCTCAACATCCTTTCCAACCTATTTTTCTATGTTTTCCCTTTCATCTGGTTCTGCAGACCAATTCATTTCTACACTCATATTTATTTATTCTGAATTAGCTTAAGGCCTGGAGCATCTGCACACAGGCATAGATTTGTTTCTTATTCATTTCAGCTCTTGTATCTTTAAAATTACTGTTAGCTTTAATTTTATTAAGGTCTAGTCAGTATATTTAAGTGTGTGTGTGTGTGTGTGTGCGTGCGTGCGTGCGTGCGTGCGTGCGTGTGTGTGTGTGTGTGTGTGTGTGTGTATGTGTGTGGTTTAGAGCTGTTGGATTTCTCTCCCTATCTTTTCATGAACAGAGTCGCTGTGATTAAAAGCCGCAGTGTCCATTTAAGAAACGACAATTGAGCCAGTTACCACAGCAACCTTCAAAAAGTAAACAAAAGGGGTTTTCCTCTCTTTCAGGGTTCCTACAATTAATAAAACTCTTCCGGAACAGCCTGAGGTGATTTATAAAACTTGGCAGGAAAAGGAAGTCACTGTTCATTGAAAAGAAAAAAATGAATGCTTATCATGACCCTGAGAGAGTTAACTTGGGGAATAAAGTGTGTGTGTGTGTGTGTGCGTGCGTGTGTGTGTGCGAGTGCAACTGCTAGTGTTTTAAGTTAGTGTAGATGCTACAAAGGAGCAGTAAAGAAATACAAATAGGTCTAATCAGAAGAATTGTTGCTGAATGGTTTAACAACTATGATGATGATTTTTACCCTCCAGTCGAAATCGAAACCTGGGTCACTCTGTGGATCGTTACCGATCCCAGAGTATTTCGGCAAGTTCATTTTACAGGGTAGGTTGCC
>JAOUQU010000002.1:3492141-3505532 GCA_028566735.1 Ammoglanis amapaensis
GACAAAAAAAAATGCAATTCATTGGTAACTTTCACTATTATGAGCTGTTTTTAGAACAGGCCCGCGGGCGACTCATGCCCGCGGGCACCACGTTGGTGACCCCTGTCCTAGGCTCTGCTGATACATGCTGGGAACAACAATTTGGCAAAAGTTTTTGAATTCAGTTATGGCAGCTAGATTTAGTTTAGGGAGGGCAGCAAATCAAACCATTTGTTGTGCTAACAAATTCAACAATTGATTTACACTGACAATGTCATGTGAATAAATGAAATATTCCATTAGAAGCTTTACGACGTGCTACTATTTCAATGACGTATTAGTAATTGTTCTACAATTGCTCATTCTACTTTTTTCCTCAAGAATATGCATACCAAAATCAAATGTTTAATCTCTGTAATATCATTAGGACCTGAATTCATCTCGTTCTCTCATTGCTTCTGATCAGAACAGTGTAGCCATGGCCAAACTTTATCATAGGGACCCCTATCCAGCTAATGAAATGTGACAGTGCAAGTATAATATCAATACTTTCTCCATGATTAAAAAAGGAACTCTTGTTCTTGAGCATGTACAAACTGCAAAAAAAAGCCAGTACGTTGCAGTGGGGGGTGTCAAACACAGAGTTAGTGTCTTATCAGGAGGTAATGAGGAGCAGACAGGTGACAGCCCAGAGAGGCCTGTTCATTACCCACAATTGACTGGTCACACATAGACTCTTATTTTTCATTCTGCGTCCAACTTGATCGTTTTCATTTACCAGCGTTAATGAGAAAATGTCCTTATTGATAGCATTATTATCATTTTCTGCCATTTATTTGCTTTATTCCATTAAAAGACTTTATTCTGTAAAAAGGTGAGGTCACCGTTCATTAAGCATTAGCTTAAAGACTGGCTGTCAAAAATAGATCCAGTATTAAATATTTATCTCATGGTTGAGGACATTGCAGTTACTGAAATTTAGGCTCTAAGAACCAGGCTAATTAAGTTTGACTTAAGTTTGATTTGACTTGACCAGAAAGAAGTGACTTTGTGTCCCCAAACAGTCAGACAGAGTCAAAAAAAACTTTTATAACTAAAAGTAGACTGATGATATGATTTTGGATTATTGCTTTGTGTCCACTTATCTAATGCAACTACAATTTTCCATCTAATGCAATCTTACAATTTTAACATCAGCCTAAAGGGAAAAAATATAGCTGTTATATATTGATATCTGTACATTTTATGTCACCAGAATATAATGCTTAATGCCTTTAATCTTTTTGTTGATGGTATAACACTACCGGATGGCTTATACATACTGAAAGTATGCCTGGTACAGAAAACAAAGTACATTGTAAAGAAAAATGGGACTTGTTTAGATTTTATTTGTTGTGCCTTTTTAAGTTGCATGTGATTAAACCTGGCAAACCTACTGAACCTACAAAGTGGTTTTGAAATGTCTCGCATGTGTGTTTCTGTTCAATTTTTGTGGACGAATGTTCAGATCTGTATGTCATGCATTATAATCTGTTTACGTGTGTAATTAGGGCTGATCAGATCACCCAATATGCATCTTAACATGAGGTGTAAACTCCCCTTTACACTGGATGCAGCAGTGTATGCTAATAATTGTTTATCACAAATGTGACACTATGCTGTACCAGTCAAGGTAGGCAGCAGCAAGATTATGTGCTTTTAGTGACAAACAGATGAAATGTGCTCTGGGAGTGTGTGTGTGTGCGAGCAAATTGTTGACATGAATTAATTAAGCTCATTTGCGATAACAAGTGCTTGTGGTTTTAATTGACTTAATCAACAAATAGAATTAATCAGAGATTTCTAATTAATGGTAATTGATTGAATATCCACTGGGTCACTGTCGGTGTGAGACATCTGAATCCTCGCCTTGACTGGAGGGGGTTTCGGCTGTGCTCTTCCGTGTTGGCTGGATTAATTGAAAATGTTAAAATTGCAGGCGTGGAAAAGAGGGAGATGAAGTGTGTGCTCGTTTTCCCATTAGAGAGAAGCAAACAAATTTGACAAAGCAGCAAGAGACAGAAGCTTTTTTACTTCTCATTTGCCATTTTAGTTCTCGCAGAAGACCATCAAAGTCCATCCATCAGAATTTTTTAACTGTCGACGGGGAACTTTAAAGGAGCATTTTCTTTTTGTGCAGTAGGTGACTATGTAAATAAAATATAATTATACTATAGCTTTTACAAAATTATTATAACCATATTTATCATTTATTTAAATATGTATGTTCATTATGACTTCAATGACTTTTCAGTTCATTATGACTTCAGTATCATTTAAAGTCACTTTTATATTCAGATTTCAATAGTAGAAGAAGAGTGTGGGGGGGGGTTGAGCTTTTTGTTAATAACTGATGGAAACACTGATGGATCCCGATATAACCCAAAGCTAGTGAATACTTAGCCAATGCTTAGCCAATCCACACATTGGAAGGGAGGGCCGTAACATATATAAGAGCCATCAAGTTGACATTCATAACACTGTAGTGAAGTACTATGTCTGTGTAGATTATTCAATGAATTAGCTTTTTTCATGAAAATAAAATGGCAGTTTATAGAATGTTTCTTGTTTATGACACTAAATAAATGATAAGTGTGATAATCCACTAGCACACTGGCACAATCTGCTTGGGATGTTAACCTGGTTAAGCTTGTACTTATTACTTACTTTTCTTATACTTTTAATAAGACACAGTTACATAACTGCATTATAATTTGGATATACTTGTAATAAGACACTTAATAACTTAACTTATAATAATAAGACTCACCTAACTTTGTGATGACCAGGATAGTAATCCCACCTTTACTCATATTTAATCAGTGTTATACATGTAACAATAGAGTTATCCATTATATTGCATATTTCACAATATCTAACAGAAGGAACAAAAAAAGACATTAATGGTAGTGTGAATAGGGTCTGGGTCTGAATTCTCATTTTGTGCTGGATATAGATATCGAGTTTGAAACATTCCCGCAGGCTCTGCATGGAGCAGCTGTATCCTGCCTGCTTTATGTGCCTTGGCTTTGATTACCAGCTCTGATAGGAAGGAACCTGTAGATTAATACAGTATGTAAGATGGATTTAGCCAAGTGATAGCGAAGCCATATCAGAACGAGGTGAAAGAATAGTCATCTCGAGCGTTGTGAAGATTGGCTTAGCGCTGTTGCATGCTTGGCGGCGGCTGATCTGATGATCCCTTTATTAAAAAGCACCTGATAGATAAGCCTGTTGTGAGTACATTCATTCTGCCGCCTTTACAGAGAACGGTCAACTACGTCGACGGTTGCCTTTACAGACAACGTCACCCTTGTTTGGCTGTTGTTTGTTTCTTTTTCGCTTTTTCTGTCTGTGATTTTGATGGAACAGAGCTCACTAGCCAGTGGCCAGCTTCTTAGCCATAACACGCACCTTGTGCAGGACTGGAATGGATTCATTGTGTATGTTTACATTCACATATTTCAGGGAAAAGTACATCTTTTATTCAGAAAAGCTTTTTAGCAAATATGGACACATCGTACAATGCTTGCCGTCTTTATCAAAAGCTGGATGCATGATGCATTCGTGGATGGGGGTGAAATGGAAAGTAGAGTAATTCAAATACAGCAAAGCATAAGATTTCTGGGGAAACTGGAAAAAGAGTTCAGTACGCTCAGTGTGTTATTATAGAGACCCAGATCGGTACCATTTTATCCACACGACTGTGCTAGTAGCATTGATTGAAAGTAGCCATCTAGATGTTTTGCTGTAGCAGTGTGTGGCAGGACTGCTGCTTGTGGAGTAAAGAAACAGCCATAGTTGCAGAAGAATGTTGACCATCAACTAAACTAACTCCGAATGTGTGCATAAAAGAATAAACATGGTGTACGCAGGCTCAAAGTATTTGCGAGCTCCTCTGAGAATAAAGTTTGCTGCTGAACTCCCTGTTTGTCTTATTTTGCATGTACATTTGTACGTGTTTGTTTATTTTGTAGCCTTGTACATCTCTGTTTGCTATGAATTGCTATTTCAACTCGATTCCACCCCCCATCACCCATTCCAGAGTATAACTTTATCACTGACCTCACCTCCCTCTTTCTCTTCCGCCATTGCATTTCCCATTCTCATTACCTGTTTAAAAGATGTGTGGCACGGTAAATATATGCTAAAACAGAGGCTGAAACTGCTGAAGAAACAAAATCCAATTTAAATGTAATGGTGTTTAATATTTATTGAAAAATGTAAGGAGCAAGTGAGGCAATGCCTTGCGGAGCAGGCGGGATTTACATAAATAGTTCTCGGAATGTTTTCGTCCCATACCGCACATGGAGCGGAGCTTGTCAATTCACGCAGTCCTGGCTGCATATTTAAAGTGAGCTTTAGTGTAGACACAGGGCTATCAGCATCCAAGAAACTTCCCGCAGATACACAGAACGACCTCTGCTATATGGGCTTGTTTCAGGAAATGAGTGCGCTATGGCGATTCCAATCCATTTGCGTTATAGCTGGCTGTAGAGCTCAGCGGTCTAGCTCTGGCCTTTAACTATCGAACTGAGTGTTGTTTATGGGCGGGAGGGTGGAAGGGACTTTGTGATTTACATGCTCCTGACAGGATGCATTGTTGTGGGGACCTCATCAGCACAGAGCTCAATTCTCCTCTCACATTTAGTCTCGCCTGCTTACTTTTTACACTTTTTACTTCTCTTTTTACATCTCCTACCTCCTCTTCGTCTTGAGATCACACATAATTATATACATCAAATTAAATAGAACAATAATGGAATATATTACACATAACATAGGGGATAATTACTTGCCACCTTAAAGTCGATGTGAAAATTAAATTGTGATGCAGCAGCTGGAAATGGTATAATGTTAAATTATTTGAATTATGTGCAGGAAAACCTTAAGCTGTAGAAAAGAATATTGCCAAAACATTGACATATTTGAAAGAGAAACTTTTCTATCAAACATGTGCATGTTAGAAATGTTTTAAATTTCTGCAAAGTTTACTAAATGTATATTTGTTTTTTATTTTCTAATTTCTATTAGTTCCGATGTATCTACATTGATATTTATGTGAACGGCTTGACCTACTGACAGTACAGGGGTTTACTACTGTCACCTCATAGCAAGAACCCAGGTCCAGGTTTTATTTACCAGCCAGAGCATCCAGGTTTCTTTCAGTATGGCGTTTTAGCAAGTTCTCCCCATGTCCATGAGTGTTTGCTCAGTTTGCGCTGGTTTCCTTTCACAATCCCAAGGGTATGCAAGCAGTGTGGGTGTAAATGTGTCTGTGTCTGTGATAGACAAACAACCAGTGCAGTCGCAATGTGACCCTGGTCAGGAAAAGTGATAATAAATCTGACAATAACTAAATGAATTGATCTGAGTACTAAAGATCAAAATGATATGCCACATGATAACTGTGTGTTGCACATACTTAAGAATAAACAAGTTTATTTTGTATAAAGTATCCCTGCTCCACACCATTTACTTATTTTGACACATGTGTAGTAGTTTTTGCATGATTCTGTAGGAAGACATTTGGTAATGTTTTGCTTAACTATCTTCTCAATTTAATGGCAGCTACTCAACTTACTGTTCAAGCACATTTTGCATTATAACCTATAGCTGCTAAGTATGATTTTGTGGATTTGACCTTCTGGAAAGGACCACTTCCTTTAGAATAACAATATCCTGGAGTAATTATGTATTACTGCCATTTACTGAAATGTTTAATGCTTCACTAACGTGCAAACCTGTTTTGTGTAAGAAGAGGCATTAATGATTTAGTAGTCTTATTTCATCTTGCTATATAAATAACAGAAATGATCTCTGTGTTGAGGTGTTGTGTACGGAGGTGCGGGCCCGAAGGAAGGGGATGGCTTCAGTTCTGCGGCTGTGCCAGAGGTTGCTCGGGGGACCAGAAGAACAAAGCTCAGAGACTGAGCGCCAGTCCTTGCAACTGCTCCAGGTGAACCTGGAGAGGCGCTGGGAAGCCATCATAATGCAGCTTCTCCAATGGCAGAGTCACCTCAAGCGCACTTTGGGCCGAGAACAGGTGAGATGGGATACTCCTGCAATTGTAGTGTAAGGTTTTACTTTGGTGCACTTGTCTAACAGATGCGTTAATGTGTCGGTTCTATATAAATATCTATGGTAGGACACGGTCAAGCAGGATCTCCAGCAGTGTGGTGTATAGCGTATATTTAGTAAACCTTATTACAGGTATAGCCATTCGTTTTAGAAGTGTGTGTTTCACCCCCCGCTTTTAAACTGGCTCCATAAGGGTCAGTTTATTACATATTCCTCTCAGTAAGCCATAGAGGCTAAGTGTTTTTAGAGAGAAATATAGTAGTAGTACCACTGAGCAGTGCAGTAATAATGGAGCAATAATCATGATATATGAGGTAGGAAATGTAACTACGTATTATATCTGAACAGGCTTGAATGAAATTGAAATAGGTGACGAGACTACCAGCAGCTCATTGTAACCTGAAAACAATACCATTTCAATTCCAATTGAAAATTCGATTTAAAATTGTATTACTGTATTACTCTCACTCCCTTGTTATTTATACAGTAAATAAAGTTCACTGACAAATAAACAGCATTTTTCACATCCAAATCCCCAAGTTCCCATCTTGTGGCTTTTAGTAACTGCGAGGTCATAGCAGTGTGTTAAATGTGGGAGTCTGACTAGAGCTTTTGTTATGCAGATTCAGTGCATTCCTGTGTTGCATCAGCACAGCTCTGTGGAGTCTGTATAGAACATAAGGAAGCCCAGGGACCTGTTTGTGGATGTCCACTCAGTTATCTGCTCTTATTTACACCGGCAAGACAAACGACTCAGTCCTCTACAGCTCTGACCTTGCAGGCCTGAAGTGCAATTTTGCTTTGGAAAGTGGGTAAAAAAGGAGGGAAAAATAACAGAAAAGGGTCTGTTTTAGTTAATACAGTGCTCTGTGTGCAAAGATAAAATGGCCTTCTGTTGAAAGATTTAGAAAGCAAACTTGTATTTGTGATCCACGCAGGATTAAAAAAGTTTTTCAATTTGGTCATTTTAAGAGGTTTATATATGTGAGGTTTTTTTTTTCAATTTGAAGGTCAAAATAGGGAATGGTTGCCTAAATTTAACTTGCTTAGAAAAAGTGGTATATATTAAAAATGACTCAGAAGAATGAAAACACTTTCTCATTCACATATCTCATTCACATCTTTTGTAACATTTACGCTACATACTTTAATCAATGACCTGGAAAGGTTAGTGGAAAAATATTGTAAAATCAATTTATGTGCAATCAAAGTACAGTACATGAGACAACATAAAGACATTTAGAATTTAATTAAACTGATTGATTGTTATCGTTGTTTAATTTTTTTTTATTATGCATTAGCAATTCAAGCTTTCTCTTATCAGCAAGAAGGGAATCATCAGAAATCTAATAAAAATTCATGATATGCAATGTATGGCATACAAAGCAAGTGTTAAATTTGTCCGCTTATTAAATTAGTGGGATAAAAGCATAACATAAATAAACCTCTTATTAACAAGAACCAAGACAATTTGTATAATTATGTTCCTTGTAGAATTCCTGAGTATACGCAGAATTTTAAACAGAAACAGTGTTGCACAACTTTGAATTGCTTTTAATCATAAAGAAAAATGAAAAATATAAAATCTTTATTAGCTTACAATGACATTTGTATTGCACTTAACATACATTTTTACATGTAATTTATTTGCTGTTTTTAGGTTTCAGGCAGCCTAATTGAACCATCACTCATGGATCTCCCTGGTCCAATAGAAGACTCCTGGGAATGGGATGAAATGGATATGGCTGTACTTCAGATGGAGTCACAGGAATTTGATAAGCAAACCCTTCTTCCTAAAACCAGCCAATATTGTGCTGGAGAACAGCTAAACACTGCTGAAGTCAGTCCCAGACATTCTGGAACAAACCTGCATTCCCCCATGTCTAATTCACCTTGCTCCCGTGTTTATCAAGTGTTCAGTCTACATAGTGTGGAGATGTACAAACAGCCAGAGTTCACTCAAAAAAATTTAAGAACTCCAACTAAAACCAAAGGAAAACAAACACTGCTGAAAAGTTTAAGCAATGACTCGTCGTTCTCATCTGCAGAGTCCTTACCTGACATTCTAGCAGGATTAGTGAGTGGGAAACAGATGCTTGTAACAGAGTCTGCTAGAAGATCAGAGAGCGAGAGTGGAATAGTCAGTGAAGGCGACACAGAGACAACAGCCAATTCAGAGATTTGTCTGCTTTATCAGAGTGATGATTCAAAGGTAGAGGTGACTGTCACCCCTTCTGCCCTTTTAGAATCACCTGGTATAGACAACGTTTCTGATGAAGACATAGACAGGATACTGGATCGTGCCAACAAGTGTGCAGAGCTCGGAGATAGATTGGCAAATGAGAGCAAGGACCAACAGCGTTGTATGGAAGGGAGGAAAAAAGAAGACAACAGAAATAGAAGAAGGTGCCATGAAAATGAATCAGTGGAGATTTTTCTCACTGGTCAATCTATAAGTCTTGAATCTGAGGATGAGGGTCATTACACGGGAGCTTTTGGTACTATACATGATGAAAACAGTAAAGTCAGAAACGAGCTGTCTCATTCGTCCTCTTCAGACTCCCTTTATGCAATGGAAGAGTTATTTCCATCAGGTAAAGAGACTCTTACACGCAGTATGTCACTGGAGAGCTGGCTGGCTCCATGTAAGAGTTCAGGGGAACCATGCAGCCAGGGAAGCCTGGGTGAAATTGACCTAGCACCCGACTCTACTGGGGAATTGAGCAGAAGAACCCTGGAACTCCTCCAACGACTTGAGAACATACAGAGCCCCCATGTGCATAAGCTGACCCGTAGCATTTCTGACATCACCCTTCAGAGCACTTCCTTGCACCTTTTAGGCCGAGGGCCCTGCTCTGGGGGTGCTCCTTCCTCCATTAATGAGAGTTTGGCAGCTTCCCTCACAGAGCTGAGCAGCATTGATGATTCCTCAGCAGCATCTGAGGATTTGGCAGTGCAAAGGAACCGCTACATGGCTATTAACTCAAATGCATCTTTTCGAAAGCATAGCCGTGGCCAGCATCTAATGGATGACGTAGACGCCAGTGTCAGCATGGTGGTAAATGTGTCATGTACATCAGCCTGCACCGACGATGAGGATGACAGTGACTTGCTCTCTAGTTCCACGCTTACTCTTACCGAGGAAGAACTTGGAATCAAAGATGATGACTCCAGCATTACCTCAGAGGAGGAATATATAGAGGGCACGTTTGCACTTGGTCTTGACTACAGAAAGGGTGAATTTCCAGGCTGGAGCAAACCTAGAGCGCAGATCAGAGAAAAGAACGAGGCAGATCTGGGTGATGAATTGCAGTGTGGCACAGTGTCCAAAGAGATTGTGTCACCTGTAAGAAATGTCAGTGATCAGAATTTCTTGAGTCGGGCTGCTCTAAAGCCTTTAGAGGGTAATGCCAATGCTAAAACTGACAGCCTCAAGCAGCAGGGGGTGGCCAGTGAGCGCAGGGATGCTACCAGAAATTTCATCGGCAGTTTTGTCGATGATATGGAAAATGGGAATGTGGACAGCTCTCTTATCAAGAAAAAAGACGAAGATGACTTACTCAGAGAGGAAAATGGTCTGTTTACCAAAAAAGGAGAATCCTTCAAAGATTGCTACAACATGGATGCTTTAACTGTGATGTCTACATCCCCTGAGATTAATTTGCAGTCAAATGAGTCATCTCTAGAGGGTCAACTGAAAGGCGAGCTGACTTGCCACAGCTCCTACCGCCAAAAGAATTCATTAGCCCCAGTCGAGAAATGCTCCCAGCACAAAAATATGGAAACATTTAATATAAGCCTTCAGGATCACTTTCTAGACAATCGCCATGAAAATCATTTAGAAAGCTCATCAGACTGCTGCAGCAACACTTGCTTTTCATCTGAAAAGGAGAAGAGTGTCAATGTCCACAGATTTGTGATGGAGATTATTGACATGACCTCTGTGGCACTGAAAACTAAAGAAGCTCAAGCAGAGCAACCTCAGGAGTCACCTAGTTCTACATCAGCCTCTCAGATCAGAGAAAAAGTTCTGGAACATTCCCATCGGCCCATCCATCTACGCAAGGGAGATTTTTATTCCTACTTGTCCCTTTCTTCACACGATAGTGATTGTGGGGAGGTTACTACCTGTACAGAAGACAAGAGTAACACCCCAGTTCTTTCAAGAACTCCAGAGATCTGTGATGAAGAGCCTTTATTTGAGGCCTGCACAGAGGAAGTCTACCTAGGTCCACCTCTCTGCTATAGCATGTCTTTTAGCAAACGGCCCGTGCGACGTGCTACCAAAATAATAGACCCTATCAGTCCCATGAGTCAGACTCCTCCAACAACTTGTGCTGAATACCAAAAAGTATGTGATATTTCTACAGGAAGTGTAGATGGAACCCAGTCACAGTGCCATAATGAGGCTCCTTATCTTAATCCTTTACCATGTGAAACCCTGATAGACACTGTTGAATGTTTTGCAGATACTAAAATGCTTGAATCCAATATTTCCCCTGTAATGACTAAGATAAGAGTCTCTTGCTCCAGTACAAATCCTTTAAAAGAGGAAAGCAGTTTCTATATTAATCCTAAAATTAACTGTCCCCCGATAAGAAAAAGTGATAGGGATGAAAGAGGTGATGCTTCACAGTGGATGAAACAGAAGAATGTCAAAAAAGGGCACAGCTTTCCTCAGGAAGCCAAAGCAACTCAAAAACAGGTGAGTTTACGCCTTATACCAGGTTATGTCTCCCTTTAATGAGAGCATGCCATTTAATTCAGCAAATATTTTAAAAGGATTTTTATTTTCTCTATATTCCCTTGTCACCCACCCACCCCTTCCCCGAAGTGCTAATGGAAAAGGATTTGCAGACGTAGATTTAAAATTTTAAGGTCTACAGAACAGAATAATCATAATCAGTCAGATTATATTATGATTCATAAGCAAGACTACAGCGGAAATCATTACTTAATTTCATGACTGAATTAGCATGTATTTGTGTTCTTTTTAAGTCATTTTCATATGCAAACCTCTCCACTGCTTTGTTCCAGCTCTCGATACAAATCTAATATTTGACCTTATATTGGATAAATGAAATGCTTAACTTTTTTAACTAATCAATTATACAAAAACACTTTAATGACAGACCTTTAAACCTTAAACAGCGGATTGATGTTGCTTAAATATTTATTTAGAACCATTAAAAACACATTGTAGGCAAAAAATAATAAATGCTGCTATTTGTTCTACCAGTTAGGGTCATAGGCAGCTGACCTACCATTAGTAAAGAGAATATTTATAAAAGTTATTGTGTCATTATTTATCTGATATGTGCATTCATTAAAAGACTGTGTGGGTTCCTCAAGATGTTTCTATAAAAGTTACGTCATTATTGCATTAACATCTCAGTCCAAAAAAAGTGGCAAAATGGCAAAAAGATAAACCAAACATCAAAGTTTTTACTGAAGCATATTTATTTATATGATGTAGAAATTCCAGCTAGAATTGTTGTGTTGTTTATAGCATTTTTAAAACACAGTTATTCAACATTACTACCATAATACTACAAAATTTAACTAAATTAAATTAACTTAATTACTGGGTGTACTAATAAAACTATTTTTTGCAGTAATTATGAATGAATAATAATGAAACTAGCTGTTTTATCAATAATTGCAAGTCATACAGGTATTGATGCAGCACTTCATGCCCACATCTAAATTATTCCTGTCTAAACATTTCTCTATATGGGTCTTAGAGCACTCAGTTTAGTTTATTGCAATAGTAAAAAGTAAAATAAGAATAAGAATATTAGGTTAAAATTATATTGTACAAGACATGCTGAAATAAATCGTGGCTGTGTAGAGTCAATTAGAAAGATAACAGTTTCATTTTGTTGTAACTTTATCTAGGCTCATTATGTTTGCATGGTGTTAAAATGGTGAGAAACAAGATAAATGATTATCTTCCAGAATTACAATCATTTAAGCAACTGTTCAATTTAAGGTACTGTAAGACCACTATGCATTTCCCCATCATTACCGTGATGAAATCATTTTTTTCTCTTTCAGTTGCCAAGGTCAACGAGTGGCAATGGACTGACGGATTCTGCCCGCGGGGCTTTGTTTAGCACTCGCCATTCAGACAGTTCATCGGCAGTGAAGAGTGGAGCAAGTAGCAAACCTCAGGCCAAGGTTTCTAGTGTAGGTCATGCATCAGCACAAGTACACACACACAGATGCACACTTATTCCCAGCAGGCATCTTCTGTCATACCTCTAAAAAATGGCTGATGAGACTTTTCAACATGTTGTAGCGCATAGCAAGCACCCAATTTTCCACATCATTCCATACTGCAACTAAGCACCATCCTATTTGTCATTAGTGTGCTTTTGCACAATTTGTAATGCGAATGTATTTTCTTCTCACCCTGCATCTCTGTGAATGCTCTCTACATCGACCCCACAGGCTTATTCTGACCACACAAATGCATTGTCTGACTCTGGACCACGGTATGTTTTAAATTATAGACCACCATAGTTTCTGTGTGATGGCTACCTTACCTGGAAATTGATCTGAAAAGCAGTCATTACATCTATAGAGAGCAAACGAGCAGGTTTGATGTTTTACAGGCATGGAAAACACAAGCATGGGGCAAAGAGGATCTTGTTTAGACACAATTTACAATTTAATGCATGCAGATGAGTTTTTCATATTAAAGTTATAAAATGAATGTTTAGAAACTTGAACTCATCGTCTTACTAGGTTTTAGATGAAAACAACTTCATGTTCACATTAACTATCTGCCAAAGCAAACAAAATAACATTCATCAGACTGAATCAATCTTTTAAATCAATCAAACATTTTGCATCACCAATTGATTTTACAATCAAAGTCCAATAAAAAGTGTGAATCTAGCCTGGATTTATGCTACTGCCCCCTTTTCATTTTAAAAACACACATCAAGCTGGACTCAGCAGCTTATATAACACCACCAATACAAATAGAGGTCCTGTTTATTTAAATACTATGACATGGCTAGAGGTGTAACTGAACAACATTTTACCCACCAAAATAGAACTCTTATAGTATATTTATATTTCTCTAGAAAAAAATGTTTTTACTAAAACCCACTAATTCATGCAATTTGTTATCAACATACTGATGTGTGATTTACATTATTATTAATGGTAGTGATGGCTTAGTGTTTGTGGTACTGAGTTAGAGACCAGGGCCCGTATTTATCAAACTTCTTAAGATTACTCCTAAGAATGCTGCTAAGAATGGACTTAAGTCTAAACTTATT
>JAOUQU010000002.1:3505632-3533816 GCA_028566735.1 Ammoglanis amapaensis
GGTGTTGTTGCGTGTAGTTGATGGTGAGATGACATTTATCCCCCCCTAGTGGCGACTCTTAACAACTTAAGAGACCTCTGGAGCAGTCTTAACTTTTCGGGAGAATAAGAGTGATTCTTAGACTTAAGAGTTTTGATAACTTGCACTTACACTTAACTCTGTAATTAGGAGCAAATCTAAGAATTTTTCAGCACTTTAGTCCAAAATTCCACACTAAGAAGTTTGATAAATACGGGCCCAGAAGGTCTCGTGCCCCACTACCACTAGCGGTTTAAGTAGAATTTATGTACTTATATAATATTTTTTATTCAGTTGAAAAGAAAGGTTTTTATCGTTTATAGCTTGCTAATACTATTCATTGTATCAACCTAAACTTATCAGGATGATTTGATTTGCTCCTAATTTAATTTTAGAAGATTAAATCACACTGATAAAACTGGCAACCATAAAATGTATTACTAAATGTGTTAGCCACAGTCAACATACATAATTGTAAACACTGCTATAATATAACCTTTTTAGGTGAATCCATCATCGATTCATTTTACTTTTCTAAATTTGTTTTTTAAATGGTTCATTATTGTTAATAAACAAGACTCAATACGTGATGTGAGCTCTGAGGACTAAATCTGAACAATGTATATATGTCAATATATAGGTCATATGTCATAACAATGTAAATAATAGATTTCAGAAATATACAAAAAATAATCTCTGGAAAATGTTTGATTATCATTTTTACATGAATAAACTCGTCTTTAATATAAATGTTAATAACAAAATGAATGGTACATGAATTGTAATAACAAACAATAAAATTAGTTATGATCCTAATGAAGGATATTTGGGTAATACAACAGGACCTATGCAGTGTACAGTAGAGTAAACAGAGTAAATCTAAATTGCATAGAATAAAAAAAACGTAAAAAAAAAAAAGTAAAGTAAAGTAAAATTTTAGTTATATAAAAATATTAAATATGTAATGCAGATACTGTTTTGTAGCATTACAATAACTAACAACTAAATGAGAACACTATATACATATGTCACACAAGTAAACATATTGTCACCTTGGAATTATTAGGTTCTATCTGCATTCTGAGCAGTTCTGAGATTATTATGAGATACTTGCTTTCCATATAGAAAAACTGATCTACAGAAAACTACAAAACATATCATATAATGTTAAGAAATCACAAAAAGAATATGTGAATTAAAACTTTTTTAAAAACATTTCAGACAGAACCCAGTAATTTTAAGTATATATTATAGCATTTAACAAATGCATAACATATATTGTCATATAAAACCAATTTGTACATTAACCATTCTCCATTCTTTTATTAGAACTAAGTGCAGCAGACAAAGATAAACAACTGGTTGTACATTGTAAGAAAACTGAAATTACCAATGACAATCAGTAGTTCATTAAATAAATCAGAAAGGCTGGCAAGTGGGATCAATCTAGGATTAGCCTGTGAACTGTCATCAAACTTATCACCATATCATTTAGTGCTGCCTGGCAATAATGGATTTTAATCAAAATGAAATCACTGCAGTATAGCTTAGAGATTGCACATCAGAGGAAAATCAGCATGGCTTATGTATCCCTTAAAATACTATACACTAGTCACTAATGTAGTGCCTCGCAGACCATTTCTCTGTGGAGTGCTGACTTGCTCAGAGCAATCAACCTTCCTAACCTTGCATTCAACACCCTCTTTAACACCAAGGTTACACACTCAAACTGGGCAGGGTGAGTCTAGAACAAAACCAAATAACACAACAACAACATGAAGAACAATGAAAGGTCAGCTAAACTAAATTTTTTAGCCATGTCCTGAATGCCCAGGGTAAAAAGACAGAAGACACATGACCAGTCTTCTAGCATGAGCAGATTCATTCTTATCAGCCCTGTGGCTATTATACACACTCATACGAACAAGTGCTGTCGGAAATCAATGATCCTAACTGTCATAGTATCTATTGAATCATTTGCTTTCATATTTTAGACTAGAAGTTTTGTTTTGTAACCCCATGCAAACTTTCTCATTTAAATGAGCATAGTAATAGTGCATAGTGAAATGATTTTGTAAAATATATTATAATAAATAAGAAAAAATGTACATACTACATTTTGCTCAATTAATTGATTTGGGATTTTATTTTTAAAGAATGTTTCCGGATTTTTCAAGCAGATTCAATGCCAAAGGTTTTTCTGAATCTTTAGCTAAGAATCTCTCATTTCATATAAAATGAAAAGATTGTGCATGCACAAAAAAACAGTTCATTTAGTAAATAAAAAGATAACGGTCTGCTTAATTAAGAATTTATTTTGAGTTAATAAGCAGTCTTTCATTAATCTTCTAAAAATAATTATAAAACCTGCTGGGTTAGATAAGATGTGGCCAGATATATTGGTACTCCTGGATTTGATTAAAACAAACCATTATTTGCTCTTGAACTGACCCATTTCTTATCCATCATGTGTATAAGTGGTGTAATTCTGTCAATGTCTGAAATACCAGCTTGGCAGACGTACGTACAAAAGAAATGTTTAGAAGAAATATACCGTGGCATCACGCCTAGTGTGATACATGAAGATGGTTGTGTGATGTTTTGGGGGTTGCTTCGCTGGTTTAGGCACTTTGTGACTTGAATAATGCCAGACACAGTAAAATGACTATCATCAGTCACAAGTCATGGGTCTTGAAGTAAGATAATATGACTATTTTTCTAAATACATTTTTAAAGACTTATTTTCAATTATAAAGTTGAATTATTTGTTCCATTTGACAATTTTAAATATACTTTGAATTTAATATAAATGTAATTTTAACCAAGCAGTGGAATGCAGATATACATTAATTTTCTGTTTGTAAAGGTACATAAGCATTTTGACATGTCATTTTATTTCGAATCTAAACCTTTTTTGTTTTCTGTGTGTTTTTATGCAGAGACTCTTGGGACGTCCTTCTATCCCTGTGTGTAAGCCCGTACCCTAGAGGTTATGGTTCTACATTGTTACTCTGTGACTGGGAACTTTCATTTCTGGTGCATGGACCTCTTACTTGGCACCATAACATTTTGCATCTTCATGTACATATCCAGTGCTCCAAAGACAAGAACCCAAATCTGTCTGCTCACTCCTTATACTAGTCCCAGTGTCAGGCTACTTGATTGTGCTTCCATTAAATAGCCTGAGTCACACAATCACATACACAATGAACAATGCAGCTTTCATTATATCCACAATAGTGACTATACCTACTGTATATCTTTTTATTGTTAAGTATTGCATCTACTAGAAGCTGCAGCACATGGCAGAGGTCTACATAACAACGGTATACCTTACTGACCAGGAAAGCAACTCAGCTTTATACAGCACTATCTGTTTGTGTAGGATGCTCTTAGCATAGAAAAAGCCTGGACCAGAGACTGTTAAAAATAAATGAGTGTTGAACTTAGCACTATCTATGCAACACAACAGATATGTGTGGTTGTGTGGCATGGATATTCCACTAGTTGATGGAAAGCTATATACAATTTTGTGTTTATTTATTTAAATCTCTAGAATTTTGAGAGACTACAAAAACATGTTTTAAACTTTAGAGTTTTGTGCCTTGCAGATATTTCTTATAACTTTTGTTAATACACTGCTTTTCATTGTTCAGTAATAAGTAAGAGCGTGTATTTACAAGCAAGGTTGAAGCTAAGAAATGGGCATCTGTATATATGTATACTGTGCATTTAAATCTTGGTGTACAATGACAGTATAAATGCTTTGTGTAAGTGTACAACTTTGTTCTCTGTGTTCTGTATTGTTGATAAGTGTAAGCTGAGCTGCGATGCATGAATGACATAAAACTCTTCAGAAATAAACATCAGTTATTCAAATCAGTCTGAAATGTGTTAGACACCATATGAAAGAATAGAAGAGTGTAAAGAATTCTTAACTGAAAGCATTATCAGTCATAAACAAATGAATAAAAATCTAAATTAATAACTGGATCACTGCAATATTATAAAAGGCAGTATAGTCAAATTAGTCACCAGTTACCAGCAGGAGTGCTTTAACCAAAATAGCAAATTAGACTACCGTTCTTGGCCTGTTGTGCTGGCCACTGACTATATCACAAGAGCAGATTGTTGGTAAGGTTTGGCTTTACTTTGTTGTCTTACAGCAGAGCTGCCTACACCTTGATGGCTCGCATCAATGGCACAATATCGCTTTTGAATAAAGCATTTATCGTGGATTATTAACATTTATTAACAAATTTATTCTGATGATTTTCAATAAATTGTCAGTAATCACTGCTAATGCAAAATTCTTAGCTTGTAAGTGTTTATCAGTAAAGATGGATTCATATGAACTTATTTACTTTATTGTTTTAATATGGATCAAAGACTAATATGCTGAAATAGTTTGATGTATAATGTTACATCCCTCCTCAACCAGCAAGCCCCCAAACTCTCCAGTGAAGGCACTTCAATTCATATGAATGATTCTGAATTGATCTTGTCTGAAATTAAACTTTATAGTGTAGGTTATAAAATGAGTTTTTTATGAATAAGAAGCAGTTTTTTTGATGGGCTGAGGCATGGTTATTGTAAAAACCCAAACTTCTGTTCATTATTGACCTGTTTGAATGAAGTGCAAACTATCAACATTCACTACAAGATTGACTAGAAGATCAATATCAATATACTAGTCGCCCCTGCAAGGACATGATTAATTCTCTTTATTAGTGAATTGTTTACATTGCTTTAATAGTGACAATATGGTCATTATCAAGGCAGAAAAGGTCGCAATAAAATATTTTGCTTGGTCATTTCCAATGACAATACCTCATATTAACTGACCACCTATAAAAGACCAACATAAAGAACATTCTCTGCCTAAGGCCATTTTGTTCTATTTTTCTTGATGCAGATTTAGACATCACATGAAATATTTATTTCCTGGACTTTTCTTTCACTTAGGTTTCTTTATTAGCATAAAAGGCCAGTTAGATAAGTTGTCATCATCATGCTTTGCCCCTAAAAACTTTAAACAATCTTGTTTTGTGGTAGATTTTAGAATGGTAGAGGTAGAAAGTTTTAGCAATTAAATCTGCTCAATAAAAAGCACCATCATACACGCTTGACAACATTCTTTTGTTCATTAAACTGTAGATGCATGCATTAACACAGAATTATAATCTGATATGTTGGAAACTCACCAGGAAATTTTAATTCCACAGAAGGGTCCAGCTGGTTCGGTAAAAACGAACAAACAAACTTGTTGGCACTTATATGACCAAAACGATAACTGGAACTAATGATTTTTACCTGATGGTGTCATCATCAACTGTGCTGAACAGCTGGCAGGAGATGTACTATTGGAAAGCATCCTTTGGCTTTCCTCATAGATTTTTTCAGGTCCTAATCAAGCTATGAGACTGACAAAAGCTTCTAGTATGCTAGCCCTGTTATTACATTGAGCAAAGTTAAATTTGGTTTCTTTGACAGACTTGTAAGAGTTTTTCTTGTTTAAAATGAAAGCAGTATTAGTCCTCAATGGGGAGGGAACAAAATATTCTAATCAATGGTATTTGGGTCTTACTGTTGTTTAATAAATATATATTATTACACTGTAGAAATCAAAACAAAGGAATAAATGATGCTGAATGCGATTAGATTTTTAAATAGATTTTAAAAGTTACTGAAAATATGCTAAATCACTAAATCCGTAAAATTTACAGACTGTAGCTTTAAGCATCTTGGCCATAAATGAGCATAGAAATAAATCAATTTATATTTCTTGTGATCAAACTGCTATTTCAGCACATATAATTTAGACTCACAAGCTTGATAGATTTAAGTTGCTTTGCAATTTCTATCACACCTCTGAATGAACTGTCAAAGCTGATTTATGACTGTTACAAACTGTTAAATAACAATAAAACAAGTAAAACTCTTTTGCATATTTGATATAATAATTATTACTTGAAATCAATCTTCTGTCAATGTATAAACCCCATAGAAAAGTTTCTTTCTATAGTAAAACGGTCATCGTAACATCCAAAAAGTTTCCTTAAATCACACGTTCAAGCATCAGATGGTTATTCCACGGCTAATGTGCTGTTTACAGGAAGTGTTGATGATTCCACAGACTGTGCAATGGGCCCTTCAATATATGCTATACAGTAGCGTCACAACCTTGGAACTTTTCAGCTGCCAATCAAGTGCTCTGCTGATTGCTGAGCCAAGCCTGATAAGCTATCCGCTGTAATCGCCCATCAGCTGCTGCACCAGATGCCTGTTTGTTGATGATGAGTGTGTGCTTGCTGCAGGAAGAAATCAGACAGTAGAAATGAAAGCACACATTTAAAACTAATTCTGAAAATAAGGAATAAAAAGGCTGTTTAGGATGAGTTTGTTTGCTCATTTAACAGAAGTAATCTGTGGGGAAGGTAATCGAGACGACTGCCTCTTATGAGTTTGTGGTATCACTGGTGACATGATAGCAGGTGGGTAATAAATCCTTGTATTTTTGAATAATGACATATCATACCACTGTTGTATTGTTGTTATTTGATTTTTTTGGGGTGGGGGGGGGGTGTTTTAGATGAGATTTTATAGGAGATAAAAGAAGAGAAAATGAGGTAGAACGTGTCACATGTTTATACAATATGAACAATCATTTAAATAGTGAGAAAGTCATTAGAAAAAGTATTTGGACGCGGGTGGTACAAAGGCATGATTGGTTGTACTGTCAACTGGTTTGATTTCAAAGTTGAGTGGTCTGGGCCCTTTCTCTGTGAATTTTACATGTTCTCCCTGTGTATGTGTGAGCTTCCTATTTGTGGTTTCATCTCACAAAACTAAAACCTTCAGTTAAAAAAGACCAATTAAATCAGTCAATAATTAAATCAGACAATAGGTGTATGAACTATTCAGACAAAAGAATGTGGACACTGGTTTCCAGTTTACCATTAGCTAACAAACAATCTACACTGCAATGATGAGGCTGTCAATTACAAGCCAGATCTTCTCATATAAATACCAGTTCCTGACATACTCACTAATGTTGTTTTGACTGGACCGAATAGGTGCACAAATATACAAGCATGCTCCAAAAAACCTCTGTCTATCCCTGTTGTCAGAGAGTAAAAGTACTTTAATATTCGAAAAAAGACTTTAGCATTGACTGATGGCTCTGATAAATTAGGATATAAATTGAAACGTACATTATCTTCAAAAGAACAATTAACAGATTTTTTTGGTAGGAAATAGAAATGACTAAAGGTAGTAAAGGTCATGTGTATTGAAGCATGATGGCTTTGTAATTACAAGCAGTCAGAATGCTGATTTAGTAACTGGCTAAGCAAATATGGCAAATTGTCTTTGTTGAAAAGATCACAGGACATTACAAAACAACAGAGACACGTGTGGAGAATTGTTTCACATAAAAGGACATAAAATTCCAATTTCAATGTCAGACGGTTTTCATGCATTTAACAATGTTTGAGAGCTGTAATGATAAGATTTTTACTAAAAGTTTTTAAATACATACATTTATTGATTTTTAAAATACAGATTTATATTTGTCTATGTGTATAGCACAGTTAAATTCGTTATCTAAATAATCTAGATCTAATAAAAGACTGTGGTCAGAGAATATTGGCAAGCATTGTTTAGCTGTCCAGTGCAGAAGATTAGGGAGGTTACTCAGGATTCCATTGTGGCTTTATTTATGACTGAATTTTTACAGCATGAAACTGATCAAGATATTTAAAAGTGATTGTCCTCTATAACTTATTATGTCATTTAAAAAATGTCATTATATATTACACATGTAAAATTATATATTACACATTTTTCATTTCGTAAGAATCCATTATGGTTAAACTGTAAAGACAATATGTCAAATTGCTGTTAAAAATAGATTGTTGTCCCAAATTCATGTCCATGTTTCTATACTATGACCATATTATGACATTTCTCATGCATTACCATTTGAGGACTCAGAGGTCAAACA
Source organism: Ammoglanis amapaensis (assembly GCA_028566735.1). Classification (NCBI taxonomy): domain Eukaryota; kingdom Metazoa; phylum Chordata; class Actinopteri; order Siluriformes; family Trichomycteridae; genus Ammoglanis; species Ammoglanis amapaensis. Next base: position 3,513,656 of record JAOUQU010000002.1, read on the forward strand.
CATTCAGCAGTGGTTTCTGACCTTTAACTGCACAGACATCAAACTAAATCTTTTGATAGTGTTATATATTGTAGATAATGAAATATGTAAAGTATTTGCAAACTTACATAAAGAAGTTTTTTTTCCTGATTTATATAGATTGATAATTTGTAAGTGCAATACGTTAATATGTTTATTAGAAGTTATCAAAGAGTAAATACAAGGTCGGTGGGGCCTTACCAGTAACATCTTATTAGCATACAAGTGACACCACAGTCAAAACAACGTATTCAGAAATTGGGTGAAACTTTCAGAAAATTGGGTGAAGAACTTTTTAGAACCTATAGACATATTCATTCTATGCATGTATTATTATTGTTGTTGTTGTATTATTGTTATTACTATTATTATTATTATTATTATTATTGTATTTATTATATGTTGCAGACATTTAAATTTAAATGTATTCTAATTGAAGCAAATCAAACAAGCCACATTGTCAGAAAAGGGTGTTTGTAAAAATGGAGAATAAAAAAATTATTTAATTGATTAAAGAGAAATGTATACATATAACTGGCGTGTAAAATATTGTAGATTTTAACATCTGTAGTTTTAGGGCAGTATGTGTTCTCTTGCTATTCTCACAGAATGGCCATGCATGCTTCATGTCTTAATATAGTGCTGCAAGGTGTCTGTCAGTTGGTGGTATGATGTAAAAACAGAATTTCAGATGTAGCATGTCACTAGTGCAGATGTCTATATATCAGGCATTACATGACAGCATGTCATCACGCTGCCAGATTTAACTTATCAAAGTTACAATGAGGCAATAAAAGACATGATGTTACATGACATGGATTCAAATACTATACCAACAACAACAACAAGTATCTGCAAAAATGGTCTTACATTTAGAAAAGGTAGAAAAGGTAGTTGCATGACACTGCACTGACTCATGAGCTATTTATTTAGATACTATCTATTCATCCTTTTAAATCAAGAGGAAAAGAGGACGAATGTAGTCTATTCGTACATGGGGAAAACATATCAATCAATCACTAACCATAAACAAAAGTAAAAACTGACCACAGCTCTATGAATACAGCTGGGCAGCATAGTATTTCCATTCCATTGCTCCAATATCCAATATTGATGACCATGTTACTAGTATAGGGGTTCTCAACGGCAAGGGTTGCTTGGGCAGTGTAAGTCCCTAATTTAGTTTTTATATCAGCTTTATTTTTGATCAGGTTTGGTGACACAGAAAATATTGAGTGTAAGGCAGAAAAACCTGGGACAAAGTGCCAAACCAACCCCACCTAATGCCTTAGCTAAACCTTTACCCCTGATTCATGACTGGCTTGTGTCTGTGCAGTCACCTGGCCATCTAATAGCACAGCTGAGGTTTAAACCTGGTTCTTATTGAGGGACTAGCATCGCAGACAGCTGCATTTTTCATATAGTAGAGAGAAAGCCAGATTCACAACCCCACCACCACCCAAGAAAAACTTAGTTTCCAACATGTCTAAAGAAAACTACTATTTTTATTTGAAATGACTACAATTTTGGCATGTTCCCGTACTTTAATATGTTATTTTTTTGATGCTTCCCAACATAGGCTGGCACATCGGGTAGTGATCTGCATTACTGACTTTTTCACCAGATGCCTTTCCTGGCACAACCCTCCGTATTTATCTAGGTTTGGAACCGGCACTGCAATGCACTAGTTCATATGTTATGTTTATACAAGCTATGTACCTACAGGACAATTTAGAGAATGTGTAAGCAAACCAGAGCGTTAGTAAGAAACTCAAGTGGACACAAGGTGAACATACTTCATACAAGACACAAACTAGACACAGTATGGACTCAAACCTCAAATGTTTATTCAATAAGGTGACAGTGCAGCATGTGGAGCTGTTCTGCCATCTTTTCATTCTTTAAAATAATTATCTATTATGTTTATTTGATTTTAATTATGATATTTAAACAATCTTGTAAATAAAAGTACTTTAATTATAGTAAATAATTTTACTTTAAAAAATGTGTGCATGGCTCAGCATATAGTAGCGTCTCTTATCTAGCTCAGACAATTGACTTCCCAGAGAGCTTCAATTCTGGGTCCAAATCCTACTTCTACTTTGTATCTCATCATCAGGTAATATAAAATATGTAAAAAGATTGGTTTGTGGGTAAGGCCTGGGTGTTAAATTATGATTTTATGCAGATACGAGTTGTAGCAGGCACCAAAAGAGAGAGATTGGGGGAGAGTAGCGAATGACAGAGGTGCTGGCCCCATTAAAACACTAAAAAATTCACTGAGACTGTTCATGTAATTTGAGGGTTAGGTGATAGGATTCCAGACATGTCATCAAAGCACAGTAAGAAACAATCCGATCTGAAATAGCAGAGCAGTGTAGAAGGGCATGCCAAGCTTATCATCCAGGATAAATAAAAAACATGATGTCGTTTTTCTCCAGACCTCCCAATCAATCATTTCCGCACTGAAAGTTTGCTGTGACTGTAATCTTTTCCAACACTTAATTCATCATCTCTGAACTTTGATGCACCTTTACAAACATCATGGAGCAATATTTCCAAAGGAATTACAGTTTTTAAATAATAGACCTACTTTAAATATCATTTTGCGGCCTTTTTATAATGAAACTGGCCCAATCAATCACTGAGCAAAGAAATGTTTTCATTTTTTTTTAGCTTTAATGTCCAATGAGCAAATATGATTAAATCTCACTAACATTTGCATTAACCATCAAAGAGGAAATATGAATAATGTAATCAGTAATGAATAAGAATTGTTGTGCTGATTATGACATTAAACATGCATTATGTGAAAGCAATTTCAAGAAAACAAAAAAGTGTTGAGATAGTTTATGTCAACGTCCTAAATAAATACACCTGTGTTTTTCAGAAAAATGCATGCATATAAACAATCTCGTATATCGTCATCTCAGATATGATATAGCTTGACAAAGAGATAGACAAATGGACAGATAGATGGATGTGGTTATAATGACCTAATTTAAATATAAATATGTAAATAATCTTACTTTAAAACTATACAAAAAAGGTCCAAGTTCAAATTGGAACATAATCTTTTAAAGCAGAGAAAGTAAAAAGAAATGTAATTCTCAGTTGCAGCTTTAATTATCTTGTTCAGACAGACGCTATACTGATGACCTTATGATTGTCTGTTATATTACCATATAATAGACACTCATTTTAAACTCTTTGAAAGATAAACACAGACATGTTCTGATAAGCCAAATGACTTGCAACTGATGGTAAGAGCACAAAATTCTTCCTAAATATGTCCTTGACTTCATTCAACATTGACATTGGGCTGGTATTCATCCATTTGAAGAGATCGAAGCTTGGAAAACAGAAGAAAAGAAATGGGAGCTCTGTGGGTTAGAGCCTCTGCTGCAGTTTGTTCAGTCAGCAGGGGAGAGATTTCTCTTTGAGGATGAACGCGGAGCATGAGATGGAAAGAGTTTGGACAAACAGCGGGACTGACAACCCCAATCACAGTTTATACTGCTTCATATTAAGCTGACTTGTCAACATGTGGTTTGGAGTCGAATGGAAGGCACTGTGTCGTTGTCTCCATGAAGAGGTCCACTCCAGGACTTTATCCTTGGAGACAAAAATATTCCCTAGATGTGTCATAGCAGAAGTATGTTATTGTGTTTTATATTTACAGGATATTTTTGTATAAATATAGGAAATGAATTGTCTGTTTGATTTAACCAAGCTTAAAATGACTGGCTTAAATGAGTGACTTTTAGCATTTTTTCATGTATTTATCATTAGAGCAAAATTACACTGAACAATTTGATCTCCCGTATTTAGTCTGGCCAATAACATGGTTTTCACACTACATGACTGATTAATGGGGGTCATGAACTACATAATCTACCCTCAGGAGGACTCTCAGACAAGTCGGTTTGGTCTCAAACTATATTTTGTCACAAAAGCACAGGTTCAAAATGTGAAAAGGGTTATAATGATAGCATGTCCGAAAATGCACATCAACAGACAAGTTATCAAAGCTGTTTGTGTACTTAATTATTAAGAGATTTTTGGTTGTCCAAATAATTAATTTTTTGCAATGCAAATAGTATTATGACTTGGTTTAGTCAAAAATACAGAAAACTAAAAATTGTGTATGCAGGTGTATTTCTTCTCTAATTACTTTTACAATCACAGATCGACTGCAACACCTTTTACACTACAGAATTACGTTTGCAGACTGGTCCACATATTTAGCATGATAAATATGTTTTTATTTAAGTCATCAACAGTTAACATCTTGATTTATAGTCAAGTTTCAATCCCTAATTGAACAGCAAGTTGCATCCGAGCTAGTTGACCTGTCAGCAAACAAAAGTCAGGACAAAATTTTTGTACAGTAAACTTGGCACAGTGGCTTAGTGGTTAGCACTAGTGCCTCACAGCAAGAAGTCCCAGGTGTGATTCCCAGGTCATGAATAGCTTTCTGTGTGGAATGTGCATATATTCTCCCGTGGATTTCCTACATGGGTTTCCTCCAGGGGTGACCAAATAAATGCCACCAGGTCAATTGGATATATAAAATTGTCCCATAGTTAGACAGATCCCCAAAGCTCTGTGAGTTTGAGCTCCATTAAAAACTCTTTGGACCTGTAATAATGTATGTGGAGGAAGACTTGGCATTAGGAAACTGTAACACACCCTGGACCACATATTATTTACTATTCTAAACCTTACATGCTAGCAAAGAAACAATGTGTGGACTGACTGCTTTTAATAATATTTAGTCATTAAATGAATAAAAAGTTGTTGGTTTAATTGTATGTGATGTATTACTGCCATGTGCTCAATGTTTTCTGTCAGGTTTTAGGCCTACCATTAGCCTTATCATGATTAAGTGGTTACTGAAAATGAATAAACACACAGCAATAAAATTAAGACAAATTTTAAAGTTATGGCTCTGTTACCTAAATGCAGAGTACTTATTACAACTGATTCTACCCAACAGGCTATGCACTCCCAGTGGCAATACTGAATACTGATTTCTGGAGCACTCATGCAGGATGATGTACCCCATCGGCTGAGCTATGGCATGTGAAAGGCTGGCTACCACCCTGAATCTGTCTCATATAGTTTAACAAAGCTGCAGACAAATAAATGCAATACAGGCTAGCCCAAATACCCAGGGAAGTAAACAGAAGAAAGTGTTAATCTAATTGTATCGGAGCCTGCAGTGTCAGTTTAAACCTTCCAGTGCAATCTATTTGATGCCATCTGAGAAAAATAGCAGCAAAGTGGAGGTGCTTTTCTGCCCAGTTTATTAAGGTAGTTTCATTAGACATGGTTACAAAGAGGTATTCCATTTACTGTCTCTCAGGTGGGACACCTGGCACCTCTTTATTGCTATATAATCATGTCAACTCATTATCCATGGGAGCGTTTTTCATTTAAGCGGTATAAAGTAAATTGTTTTCCCTGTAAATTGTGCCACAGAGCAGAAAGTACAAGCAACTTCATCATTGAGACTTATTATCTTTATTTTTTGCTTTGCTTTTTCTCGCCCAAACAATTTAAGAAGTTATATGTCTGGCCAAGATAACTTAAACATGCCAACTGACAAACATTAATCTGACTGTTGTGTGAAAATCTGATACACTTTCAAGGGCTTTCTTTTTTCAATGCACCCCTAATGCACATATTCATATTAAGACCACAGTACAGCTGTAAACATTTGATAAAAACACTTAGGAATAACAATAGGAATGTTGATATCAGACAAGAGCAAAAGACAAAAGACAAGAGCATACAGTAGAAGGTGCATGAGCATTAAGTCCATATTTGCATTTCGGAATATTTTATTGGTTAACACTCAATCACGCTTAGAACACTGACAGTTCAAGGACCTATAAGTCATTGTGGCATTTTCTAATCATTTCTTTATAAACAATGCCTCAATCACTAATTGAAATCATTAGTATAGTAATTGATATGCAAATGTTGAAATAAAAGCTATTTAATTCTGTGCCTGTTGATATTAGATTCAAAATAAATGCAGATGTGTTCTTATTTTTTAAGTTGATTTTAGTGCAAATGTTTTCATTGTTTTTAACAAGAATGTCAAATTACAAAACATATTTTATATGTTATGAGCAAATCGAACATTTCAAAACAACTTTTTTTGTACATAATATACAATATAACCAAACAAATATCATTTCCAAGGTAAAGAACACACACTTATCTCGGCACGAAGATCTATTTTGAATTTTTTTGATAACTATAGCCATCATTTGGTGCTTTAAAAGTATTTTAACCAAGTTATAAAATAATGTAATAAATATATAAAATAATGTTTTGATCCATATAAAAGAAAGTGTTATCGGTTTTAAGAAGTTACTCCTGATTATAATAAGCACAATTGCTATAAAGTAAATGTAAACGTTTTTTGCATTTACAGTACAGATGTGGCACAACAAGATTATAATTGTGATTATGATCTTGGTTATGTAACTTTTTTCATTTAGAATATTAAGGATTTTTTATATTTACTGTTTTCATTAATGTACTTGGACTATTCTTTAGATTCATACATGTTAGATGTGTATAGCTTTGTTAATTTGTCTGTAAATAAAAAAGATATGTGTTATGTGATTTGTGACCAAAATTAATTCATTTAAATAATCTTGAGTATTGCATGTAATTTTTAACAATCTTTTTGATCTTCAGTACACACACATTACATTTAGGTTTATTCAGCCTAATTTATTTGGTATTCAGTGAATTCTGCATTCTCTTATGACTAAGAGAAATAACTAAATTAACCAACCAATTAATTAATGTTTGTCCTAATTTATTACTTAAAGGTTAAATGGCACTCAGTTTCCATATTTTTTCTTCCTACCTATTTAACTGTTTTTGTGTGTTATTATGATGCTACTGGAACCTCAATTTCTTTAAGGGAACCACCCAAAGAGATCAATAAAGTTCTATCTATCTATTTATTAATCCATCCATCCATCTATCCATCCATCCATCCATCCATCTATCTATCTATCTTATTATTGGAATTATTTAAAAACAACTAGGTTATCCTGGATTACATTACATCGGGTCAGTAGAAGCTCAGTGTTTAGGGAACTGGATTAATAAACAGAAAGTATCTGAGTTGAAGCCTTGGGCAAGGCCCTTAAAGTGCATTGGTTTGAATCTTTTAGTAATAATCGTAAGTTGTTTCAGATAAAAACCAAATTTTAAATGCAGTATGCACAAAGAGTATAGCAGTATAATATGATCCCAAGCCTGGATAATAGGGAGGGTAGTGTCAGAAAATATACCCGACCTTTAAACTGTGTCTAATCAATAATACCTCTCATGGTTCGCTGTAGCGACCCCTAACGGGAGCATCCGAAAGAAAACCAAAGTATTTAACAACACTAGGCCGGACTCCAGTTTTTCAAAGGGTTACTGACGCAGCGTTCATTGCGCGCTCATGAGCTCGTTTGTGATTGGCTGCTGACGGCCAGTGCGCGCTCCCAGGGCTCTCGCGCGGCGCAGTTAATCAGCGGCCAAGTGCACCCGCTTCCCACGCGCTTAGGATCTCACACAACAACAGCACGTTTAGCGAGGCAATACACTCATAGCAACACGTACGTTTCGGTAAATACATCGCTTTATGAAAGTTTCAACCGAATTTTTCATCAGTTGTCATACTGTAACGTCGAGTACTGACTTGGGGGGGAGAGAAGAAAAGCCGAATTGAGTCTGAAAATAGAAAACATTAGCACGTTCTGGAGGAGGCGAGTCTTATAACGTCATTGACGTTCTGCTGGACTTCATATAGCTTCCTGGCTCGTTTTACTCTTTTACAGTCATTTCGTTGTTTGTAAGCTGCACGTACAACATTGTTTCGTTTTATTATTTGAATAAACAATGCAGTGTATTTCAATAGCAACGCTTAAAAAGAAATACGCTTCAAAACATTGTGTATCTCGCCCTAAATCTAATTTTGACTTATGCACTGCTTTACAGTAATAGTCTCAGTTTTAGGTTTGTAGTCGTCTTTTTTTTACTTGTTTACACTTGTCGGAAACATTATTTCTTTATTTTCAGATAACTTTGTTGCCAAAATTTAGTAAGTTTGGATTTTTATACCACAAAGGACGTACGTAGGCTATTAAGTTCAGTTCATGTACTTTAGACCGAATTGAGCATTAAGCAGGAATCTACAATTCGAGTTGCTCACTTAAGCATACAGTGTTAGATCTAAATGTAAATAATCGTTCGAGTGTCGTGTGTGGTTGAAACTCGTCCCCGCCTGCGTATCCGGCGCGCTCCCGCTCAGCATCCCGTCCATGGCACCGACAGCCTGATAGCACCGGCATCTCCTCCTCTCTGAGCAGAAAGCGCAAGAATGGCTCAGCAGCTCCTCGTCGACTGTAATGGGATTGCGCTGTGACTGGCTCGGTCGGAAGGAAGCTTGCTGCTCTTACACACACACTTTTGACGGTCGGAGTGGCTCGGAGGTCTGCAGCGAGGCGCTGGGATGATCAGGATCTTCCCGGACTTCAGCGTGCAGGTCACGGCGGCGGCGGGGACAGGAGGCGCCGGGATGCCGGCAGCCCGAGTCCAGGGAGCCACCAACGGCAACCCGCAGAACGTCCAGGGTTTGAGCTCTTACCAACAGAGGTATGTTCATTCATCAAAACAAGGGCAGATGCTGCCTTCAGTTAGTTATACTACACATTCACGCAGATCTGTGTTGTCTGTTTAGGTTTAGATCACAAAACTGCGTTTCTTTTAATAACCAAAATATGCACGTCCTATTGTTCGGGCCTATTGTTTTTCTTCTATTTGGAAATTATTTATACTTTATCTAATGCAACACACACTTGGTACTTAATTCTTAATTCTTTATGGGGTATTTCTAATAAGAAAGTTGCACCCAACACAATAACACATGACATTTCTGAGGCTCATTTTTATTTGATCATTTTAGTCTATGGTGTATGGGCTTTCACACTTTTCTAAGAAGATATAAAGTTGTTGAGACTTTAAGTACTTACATGAACCTGGTGGGAGGTGTTTTTTTTAAAATGTTCTAAAACCAAAAACTATTAAAACATAGACAGAATAATTCTAAACATTAGCTGTTTTGTTGTGGAAAACATATTAAGTAAGATTTAAGGAGTATTTACATTACTTAACATCAGCGCAACAAAACAATCGTATGTAAAAAGTACATTGGTATTGTACCACTGAAGATTATTCATCGCTCAGTATATTAGTTTTCTTCTTACTATAATAACAGATCAAAAAGAGTTGTCTAATCTTTATGCTGTTTATGTAACTTTTTACACCACGTTTTCTTTTGGACAATCTTATCGTTAAAGTAAAATAAGATTTTTCTAAATTATATTCAATTATATTCTATTTTTCATGATTATTATGAACAAGTGACAACTGCTAATGTATATCCCATTATGATTACCAAGCCACCTAGTAGGCTCAGTTAATAAAGTCATAAATTTTTTACCCTTATAAAGTGTGTATACATTTCTCATTTATGTAACTGTGTGTATTGTTATTGTGCAAGTGTTACTATATAATAATAAGTCCATTGTCTTCATGATATCTCAATCTGTGTACTGATGAAAAAAAAAATCTTACGAAGTAACAGCACATTTTTCAATACTAGAATGCACTGTATGGTATGTTTTAATGCACAAATAAACACACAGCTGTAGCTAGAGACTATTAAACTAACAATATACACAAAATAACATTTGACTATTAGCAAGCGCTTATGATCATGTGCCCTGATATATATTGTTTACACAATTCTTTGGCAATTAAACAGCAGAAGTTTGGATGCTGAAGGAGTTCCAATCCAGACTTGCCTTTTAAATGGATGTTCAATAAACAATTGTGTTCCATTAGCATTGTGAGTTTTGCTTTTGTATGAACAGACACATAAAGAGCTTACTTAAACCACCATAACTGCATGTACTATTTAGATGTGATTAAAAGAGCTGCAGTTGTGAGTGGTGAGAATGTGATCTCAGGGTTAGTGGATTAAAATGAATAATATGGTCAAATAAGTCATTTTACTTTTTGAAGATGGCACATTGTGTACAAGACAAACTTTGTATCAGTGTATTGACTATACAGTATTACAAAGCAAATGCATTGTTGTAGACGGAACTGTTTCCAAACACAACAGTTGACTTTATTAATTAAGATTAAGTAAGATTATAATAAGTAAGATTGTGTATTTTATAGAAGTAATGTATTGCTAGATTCTTCCAGCCATGTGGAACTGCATGTGCAGTATTTTACTAGAGAATGCTTTATTACAGTCATTACAGTCAAAAAGCCAATATGTGCTTTATATTCAACAAGATGAGAGATTTCAGCTTTGGACTGTCTTTTCATTCGAGAAGCGCCAAACGTTTCCGACAGCGCGTTAAAAACAACCTGTAAATGGAAGCAAGCAAAAGTGTTTCCAACTACAACTGCGTGGCGTTGTTGCGCTGGTGGGAGAGAAACGCTGCTGCACACTAGCAGGAAGGAAAAAAGAGGGGAAATGCAGCAGCTTCACGGACAGGGCAGCGCGGCTCCCGGCGGCAGCACCGGGGAGGACGCTCGGCTCCGGGGAGAGTTCGCCATGTGACGGGCGCGTCTGCTCGCCGTGTATTCGTGCGCTGTTTCAGCACCAGCCGCTCAATCTAGACGCGTCCTGCAGGCTTCCCGCTTCAGCTCCCGGCATGCCTGCGCTCCGTCCATCCTGAACCCGCGTCCGGAGATAGCACGAGGGTACGAACGGTCCTGTGCAGCGCCATGCCGCTGGCCAAACGCACCACGGCGTGCACCCAGTCTCCTCAGATGAACGTCTGAATCGGCGTGAAGACGGAAGAAAGTCAGAAATCAAATAATTGCGGGAAGATGGCGCCCACTAAGCCTGGCGTGCAGCAAGACCCCTCGAGAAGAGAACGGTAAAGCCAGCTCGGTTTGTTGTAGCGCGGTGCTTGTTGAGATGCTGGTTTGCGTTTTTTTTTTTTATCGCGATGTCAGAAGTTTTCGGGCGTGACTTGATCCGCGAGAGTAGCGGCTTTGACAATGAAAGCTGCTTGATGCTGGGGTAACAGGTATTTCGGTACAGGAGGAGGCGCGGACTGGAGGACGACGAGCGCGCTCACGAACACGATGGCCAGTGTCGCTTTGTCGTTGTTTACGCTCGGCGGTGCAGGAATGTGTGGATGCTGAGCTGAGCTTGCTGTCGGGTTTTAGAGCTGATGTTTCTCGTAGCGCTAGGCCAGTCTTGTGTGCACGACCTGACCGAAGCGGGACGCTAAAATCGCCGAGAAATTAGCATAAAGCAGCAGGGACCTGTTCAGGAACTTTGCATGTAGCGCATGGATTCCTCAAGTCCATCCGCCAGGTAACCGGTCACCGTGCACAGATGCTATAGATGCTGGATCTGACGGCTTGTTTAATATTCGTTTCGTGTCAAAGCAGTTCGTGCACTTAACACGATATAACCTTGTTTAATTGTTAAAGGCTGGTCCATTGTTTTAGTCCGTCTATTCCATTTTCATCTATCACAGATTAGTTTCGGGGATATCACCACATTATCACCTCAGTGCACAACCCAGCCTGACTGAAAACAAAAGTCTGTGTTTGTTTTGGAATTCCTCACATTCAAGTTCCTGTGCAGAGTGACCCCGCTACTGTGTTCAATAATCTGCAATTGCATGGGTTTCCTAATTATAAGCAGATTTTTCTTATAAAATGTTTTACTGCGATTGTCTAGGCATGGGGTTTACTCATATTTAAGTCTTAAAGCTAGTTATTGTTTAAACATTCTATTATCTTGACTATGTTTTGGTGTAGTTTGATAGGTCTGCGTTTTGTTGTGCAAGTTTCTTTTGTATTTTCCTACTCCAGACCGTTGGTAGGTAGGCTAACATGTCCATGTCCTTAGATTTGATTATATCAAAGCAGTATAAAAATACAATATAAAACTAATTTAAATGTATTTCATAGTTAGGACGCACCTAAAGTGTTGTTCAATTGATGTTTATTATGATTGTCAGATCACCACGAATTAGTTTCTGTTTGAAGATCCACATTGAGCATTGTGCTTGTTTTATTTTTAAAATGACTATTGGATTTTTTATGTAATCAAACTTGAACTGCACCCAAATGTTTTACGCTCGCTTTCATCTTCGTGGCAGGAGCGCTTTTTATGTCATTTTGAGCACATCCCAAAGATTGCAATTTTAAAGATGGAAATAATTTTGATGAGAGAAACTTCATAGCATGTGCATGATTGCTCTTTTGTCACCACTCTCCTCTTGACATTCAAATAGAGTCAAAGCACACTTTCATTTGCCCCGTGGCTTCTATTTTGATCTAAAGCAAATAGGCTTTCTGATTTAAGGTTTTTTTAAATGTATTGCCTATTAGTGATTGGTGGATTTCTTCATTTAGGTGTCTTTTGTAATATTGGATGGTTGTTGCCTCAGTCGTTGCAGAATGCAATTTTTGAATTTTTGTAGAGGATTTGTTTAAGATGATTTGAAATGTTAGATTAACATGAGGTTTGATTTGGGGCAGACTTCTTAAACACTTCTTAAACCAGTGCTGCAGTCCTGTCCAGCCCTATTGTGTTGGTAGAGTTATGGAAAAGAATAACTGAGAACTTGGAGGGTGGGTGCAAAGCACTGATGCAAATGCTTGACGTATGATGTGTAGCAGAAATGGAGCCTCCGGCATTGTCAGTTAATGCACCATTTTTATATTCAGTCTAATTATTTGTAGTCAGAATTTTGCAGGTTTTGAATGTTTTAAAATGATCTTAAGATTTAATTAAAAATATTTGATTAGACGTTATTAGCTCTTATTTTTAAAAATGTAAGGTCATGCATTATGTATTTGTGTTTTAGACAAGTATTAAAATGTGCATTCAAATATTTAGTGTGACTTCAAATACGTTTTAACAAAGACGCAGCATTTTATTCTTTGCTATACAGCCAGGCGCACTACTTTGGTGAACAGTGTATGCTCAGTTTACACAGTGATCACTAAACGATGTATAGTCTGGCAGCAGGAATGCCATTTCGATGCATATTTATCACAATTATGAGGGATTTTCAGCCCCATCTGTGGCTGGTTGTGCATCGTGTGGTGCAGTGATTACAGCGTTTCTGTCTCTCTTCTCCACCCACTGGCGTTGCTCTGAAGGTCAGCGTAGAGAGGCAGACATAAAGAAGATGTAGCCTGCAAAGGTAATAGTGCAGGCATGGACCATGCTGTGCTACCGCACACTTCATGCTGTGTCTTGCAATATTGTTGCCTTTGTGAAACACACCCCAGTCATTTAGTCAGGGAATTTTTCCTTTTGTCATACCTTTGGTTTCACATGAGGCATTCACTCTTTATGCCAGTATCCATGTTATCAATGGAAAGAGGCTCACCAGCATTAACATTAATGAGAATGACATATGAATGGAATAAATTTTTATATTTGCTGTTTTTTCTGTATTATTTGAAACGTTGAATGTTTTTACATTTTCCAAAAATAGTCCAAATGGATTAACGTTGACCATAAACTCTGAAATCCTTTAGACTAAAGTGGCTTATCTATTTTTGACTGAAGTGGAAGATCAGAGTAGCTCTCATGGCCGAGGGTTAAGAATGGGCTTCCAGGTTATTTTATAGTTCAGAGGTAAGTTAACTCTTGACTTGCGCATTTACTCTCTGTGTGACTTTTATTTCGTAGCAAGTTTAAAAGATCCCACTGACTTCTCTTCCACCTTGTTTAGACGTGTAGCTCCAGAGCTAGCCGTGAGGCCCTCTAGCCAAGTATATTCCCACCAGTTCCTTTCACCACTGATGAAGATGATTATGAAATTTAGAAGCAGGTCGGTGAAAAGTGTACATACGTTGATTTGTTTTTAATAAGCAGAAGCCGAGTTGTTTAGACATTTATATAATACATACACTTCATATACTTGTACACAATAAGTGGACACCTGTCCTTGATTTTGCTTGGCATTCTATTTTGAAATCATGTGCTTTTACGTGAACTACATTTTGTCGCTCACTCTGCCAGCTCTGCACCTAGCTTTTACAAAGCTCCAGCATTTTAAGGTGGTTATCAGGCCTTAAAATGCTACTAATAGTGCACGGTGACTCAGCAAGAACATTTAAAATGTTACAGTCCGGTTCCTTTCTGCATGTGAGTTTCCTCACAGAGTCCAAAAACATGTGTTCAGGTTAATTGGAGACACCGAATTGTCTTACAGGTACTTAGTCACTAGGGCTCACTAATCAGGGTATTGTAGTGCTAGTCCCATCCCTGCTGAGGGTTGTGTGAACATGGGCGTCATAAAAAATAAGACAAATCAATAATACAGATCCCAATCTAATAGGAACACTCGAAAGGAGGATGTAGCAAACTGTTGAACACATGCAACCCAAACCTTTCAAGTTTAAGCCTTTAATTTATTTTTGGATGCCAATAGTCTTAGAAAAATGCACAAACTTTTCCTGAAAGGACTCTCGTGGTGAAAGCAATTCTCATGTTAGGAATAGTTAGTGCTGCTCCATTTCACAAGGTGCCAGTGCAACAGTGCGTTCATTTCATAAATGGCCAAATAAATCCCCAACACAGCAGCACCATGTTATCACACTGCAATCTGACCATATACACCTGCCCAGCCCCTCACATACACGCCGAGGTTCTGCTTGTGAAATTGCAATTGATTATTCCGCTTATGCTGAGCAGGAGGTAGGACATGGCCCGATTAACTCTCCACAGACCGTGCCGATGCCTCCCAATGACACTCTCTGCTGGAACTGTGTAAATGGATTGAACGGTGCATATGCATGGGAGCCCACCTGTCACTTTAATAACCAAATGCTGTAGTAGTGATTTGGCTGGAAAAGGAAGCAAAGCCAGCTTCGCCTCACCAAAGAACTGTAGCGTGTTGATCTTTTCTGACTCACATTCCTCGAGCATTGCGTAATGCATTGCCACCCATGCTTGGCTCTATGTGTTGGCTTTGTGCTGGTCTCTCCCATGCTTATAGCCGTGCTTTTGCAGAGAATTCGTTTTTGCTCCTTAATCCAAGCCGGATTGTTCTTTCAGTAACATAATGTTACACATGACTTATAATTGATGGAGTGATGAAGCCTCCTTCATCTAACAAAGTATAAAGGATTTTTTTTTAGCCGGGCAGTTGCAGCAGACCGCTGGAAAGGTCAATCTTTCAGAATAGCCAGAGGCTAAAATAAACACATCCAGAAACTTCATAATTCATGTAATATGCTCACAAAAATAAGAACCATATAATTATGAAAAATCAACTGGAAAACTATCTAATAATCTAAATAATATCATATAGATGTAATTAGCTTTCAATTTTATTCTGTTAAATAAATCTTTTGCATTATGGGTAGTGTATTGTTACATTTCTAGAGATGTTCTTGTTGTGGCCTCAGGACTACCTCAGAAATACCCTGTACTGTATTTGCTCTATGTTCCTGTATAAACATACTTCAAATCTTTTGTGAAAGGCTGCCTGTTTAAAACAAGGCGGCAGATTTAAAATAATGAAAGCACTAACTCGAGGGTCAGGTGTGGCCTGGTGGTAAGAGAACTGGCCTTGTGATCCGAAAGTTGCCAGTTCGATTCTGAGAGTTGGTTCTGTGGTTAGGGCTGCCCACTGTAGGTACTTCTGGTCACTTTAGCACACTAGTGTGAGTTTACTAATGTGCGTAAATGTGTTTCACTGCAAATGTGGAGGAATGATTATACTGTGTATTGAAAGCACAGTGATCAAAAAAGTATTCTTTATTTAAAAAAAACTATTAAAACGTTTTTATACAATCTTTACGAACCCACTTTACTAGTATGGCTCTTAATTTAAAGTGGCAGCCACGTTCAACTGACTGAAATTTTGTTTGTCAAGGTTAGTTTTGTAAATATTGAGAACACCAGCAAAACAAAACATAATCATCCAAACAGTTTAAAAAATATTTCCAAACATTTATAAACACAGTGACTACGATTTTAAATTAACTATTAAAAAAGTGTAAAAACAAACTCTCTGCAACTACATTTTTAGAGATTAAATGTATAGAACTCTTTTCTTTGCCAAATAGAATAGAACTTTCTAAAGAGTGCACTTGAAATAGTTGAGCCTCTGCGAGGTCACAATTTTTTTTCAGATGTTATTTCATGGCTGTACGACTCCCTTCTCCCTAATTCCTTTTATCATATTGTAGCCCAGCGTGTTTGAAAGTGTAGGTCAATAAGGATGGCCACATTGTGAATTTCATGATCTGTGTAGTGGAACAAATTGAAAGCAAAGCCTATTTCAATCACATTGAAGCAGGGTTTAATTGTTCCTGCTGCACAAGAACAGCTGACGGATTGAGCAGTATTAAAGCACTTATTGCCCCAACGTTTACATTCATCAGGGTACGCATAAAATATTTAAAGGGTATGCATAAAACATCATTTAATTATTGTATTCATCCAGTTACTAAATACTATATTGTTTGTATTGACTAATTTAGATAAAGTTAACGTGTTACCTTTCATGCACGACGAGACGCTTCGAACATGCTGACTGTGTAAGAAGGAAAATACCTGTTTTATACTCTGGTCTTAAGTACCACCAGCTTAACCTATAGGATGCACAAACCATCGTTGTAACCACAACCTGGATAAATAGGAGTGTGGCCCCAGGATGTGCATCCAGTGTAAAAACCATACCAAATCAATAATGCTGACCAGGATTCACTGTGGCGACCCCTAACAGGAGCAGCTGAGGAAATATTCTGGTCCTTAATGCCATTGTTCCATTTGGCTTTGAGTTTGTGCATCCATTCATTTTCTACAAAATGTCTCTTGGCTGGTCTTTGTATCTTTTGTATTTATCTTCTGGCTCAGCCTGGAGCTGTAAAATTGCATAAAGTCGCGAAAGAATATCACACTCACACTCACACTCACACACACACACACACACACACACTCACACACACACACAATATATATATACATACATACATATGTAGTATGTAATTAATTGAAGCCTAAAGTCCATGACAGCTATCACAACACAGTAGGTAATTCTGAAAATTAATGAGAATGATAATGCTTAAAAGACTGTTCCAGACTTTGCCCAAACTCATTAACTAAATCTCTCATTTAAATACATCCTAAAGACGTTCAAATATGGGAAAACACATTATTGCTATATAAGCATAAACCCGAAGTGCTGAAAAGCAGACCTTTTCTGCCTGACTGAAGTTGATCGGTTTGTATTCAAGCTTCTCATCATTCTGTGAAGCTCTGTTATAATATTCATAGATAAACTCTGCTGAGGGAAAACAATTCCGTTTATGTTTTTGGTTTACCGACTAATCTATTCCACTGTTAAAAACACATTGGATGGGTGGTTGGAGGTGTAAAAGAATTCACAGCGGTATGTAAGGATCAAGCACATTTTAATACATTTTCTTTTTACTATATGTTGTGACTATCATGATTTGATCTATTGGATCTGTTATCTGTTTATAGTGATGCAGCACTGTAGCCGAGATGTGTTGTATATATTTATTCCAAATCATGTCAGATCAGATAATGGTAGCTTGGACATACATAAATATTTAAGATGTGTCTACTGTATATAAAGCATAATGCAACATGGAAGTATGTTTTTAATGTGTAAGTGGTATAAACATGTTTTTATTGGTTCTTGTTTCACCTAAGGAGACATCAGTTTCTTAGTTTATTTAGTATAAATAAATCTATTTAGCCTTACTTACGAAGATATCGAACTACGAACTCGCTTGTTTAATAGCTATGATTCCAACTAATAAACCCATTGTTTTGCTGAGGACTTATAGACTCTATAATATATCATATTGACATCTATTTCAAGATGCATTATGTCAAAAAGAAGAAAGTCACTGAAGAAAAAAAATATCCGTACATTGTACAGTGCTGTGCCAGAACTATATAGTTCAGTATAAAGCACTTCGGTTGGCTATTCTATTAACAAACACAGAAGTATGGTGGCTCATAGTAAACAATTTAATTTTATTAAACCATTTAATCAAATAATCTTGGTGGTGATTAAAATTTGCTTCTAGCTGAAGCTGTATTGGATCGGAAAACTGGTATTCTGGTCCATCCAGTATACCACCCATCACTATAACAAAATTTATATAATGTTAACCATAGCATAGTTTAATATGAATAAAAGAGAATTATCAGGTACAGTTTTATTGCCATTTGTTGGTATTTTTATTATTGAATATATGATATTTATTGGAGTGCATTGCTGAAAAGAAAAATGTGAAGTGTTCACATTTCCATTTGCTGCTGATGAATAAAATATGAAATTTAATTTTATTTGGTTATTATGATGGTAAAACCCTTTTGGTTTGGGCTTTGCAGTATTATAGCACTTCATGTCTCAACATTTTAGAGCCTGTATTTGCTCTGCAGGTGGGCCACTTGCTTGCTGTTTTTCATCGCTGGATAACATTCTCTTGTGACTTTAGTAGATACGCAGGGGTTTACCAGCCTTGTGATTAGCTTTAGCCATTTAACTGCATTGTATCTTTCAAATGTTATATTGCATGATTATTAACTAAATTTAAGCTCGGCAATACTTCACTTGCTCCACTTATACCACAACAACACATGAACACATGTTACTAGACTGCTAATTCCACTGCCATTTTAAATGGTCCTCAGCCCAAATAACATCTTCTGGAGGCATCTATTTGAATTGATAAATTGGGTAGAAAGCGTCCTCAAAACAACAAAAGGGCTACATTCAGTTATTTTATATTCACTAAGATCATTTGTATGGTACGTGTAGCTTGTACGGCAAACAACAAACGTATATGCAGGAAACACACTTTTTAACCAATCCACGAAAAGCTAAGCGCCTGTGTACAGAAAAGCTGTTGGTGAGATAGACATCAATCATGGGCATATTAGTCTCCGCTGCGGTGCTGAACAAAACAAAAAACAATACTGTTTGGGCGTCTTATTTTGTTGACTCATTTCTTAAATAACAATTAATTTCAATCTATTTCTTTAGATTCAGCTCATTATAGTGTTAAGAATTGGTCTGTTTCTTTCTCTCTCACACAACAGTGGCCGTTCTTTGAGCTAACGAAGACGCGTGTGTGCGTGCGTGTGCGTGCGTGTGTGTGTGTGTGTGTGTGTGTGTGTTCATTGTAGAATACTTGATAGATGCCACTGGTACTGTATGTGTACTAAATACTTACACAACTGGGTCTGATGTGCCGTCATGCTCATTCAACAGGCAATAGGATTCACTATCCCTGTAGAGACTTTTATATCGAACTGAGCGTCATTACTGACCTTGGTTCAGGGCACCACCTTCAGACAGAGCTAACCAATAACCGTGTAGCATAGTCTCTACTTTCTCTGTTTGATTCCTTTTAGGTATGTGTGCTTTTACTAGGAGAGGAACCCGCATTATGCACAGACCAAAAATTACATATGCCTGATGCATTAAAAGAAATCCCTTTTTTCATAATAATAAAAACAATACGTTGTAGCATGAGATATCGATTCTTGCAGTGAATTTTTTATATATTAGTCTACGTTTTTGCAAGATTTCACTACACCAGGGGTCACCAACGTGGTGCCCGCGGGCACCCGGTCGCCCGCGAGGACCTCATGAGTCGCCCGCGGGCATGTTCTAAAAACAGCTAATTATAGTGACAGTTACCAGCGAGCTGCATAAACTTTTTTGTCGCTATTCTTTTTAAAATCACACTTGCATTAGTGTAAATTAGAAAATGATCTAGCGATCTCTTAATGTTTGTAAGTGTTTGTTTAATGTTATGGGGTGCTTCTGTTCACATGTTTTAGTTATTCCGCTTCGCGTGGGGAGGGAGGAGCCTAATGCAGGTGTGTAGGGAGCAAGCGAGTTTTTGGGAGTGAACCGGTGTGTGCGCTTGTGTGCGCTCCGATGTTCCGGGGGATGCTACGAGGAAAATGATGGCGAAAATGTAATCGCGAGTTATCCGAAGGTGTTAATAAAACACGACTTTTGTTTACATCCGTCTCGTCCTTTCCGCGCGATCCATGGAC
>JAOUQU010000002.1:3538455-3549342 GCA_028566735.1 Ammoglanis amapaensis
AAACTGGTCGCCCTTCGCATTAGTTGGTACCCCAAAAGTAGCCCTCAGCTTCAAAAAGGTTGGTGACCCCTGCACTACACATTTCAGGACAATTTGGCATTTTTTAGGTTCTCATTGCTTAGGTGAAGCTGATCACCTGATCAGAAAGTGGCTTTTCTGCTACCACACTAACACAGAGAGTCCAAACTGAGCTTTGCCACTGGCAAGCTGGCCTTCCATGCTAGCTACAAGCCAGTGCCTTTTAGTCCACTTAAATAGAAAGGAAATGTGTCAGAACAGGCATTTCTCATAAAAGCGTTGCTAAATCAATGATTCAGATCGGGATTCATATACTGCTTTTACGTTCTTACAGGTCACATATCATAACCCAGTCAAATCCTTGTGAACTGGCATTTGCTTAAGCAATGCTGTGCTTAAGCTTTTTGAAATTTTCAAATGTGTATGGCTTTATTCATTTGCTAGTCTGTGAATTGTGAAAAATTCTGTTTCTATTGGAATTAAATGTTAAGAATGAGGCCGGCACAGTGCCCTAGTGGCAAAGGGTTAAAAGATAGCAGTGTGTGACGGCGCTGTGCATCAATATTTTGACAGTTACTGTGTAGCACACCAGATGAGCACAGCATCTGCTGTGTGAGAAGGAGGGTTTGTTTGTGTGTGTGTGTGTGTGTAAGTGTGTGAGGGAGAAGGAGAGTGAGAGAATAAAATAGGAGGGCACTGTGAAGGCTGGCACACACAGTGTGCACCCAGATTCATTGGCTCAGACACATTCCACAGGAAGTCCTACAAGTCTGTTGGCATGCAACCGTGTATTCATCATAAATATTTGAGTAATACTGTAACCCAAAGCCATGCCCCATTCATTATGCTAGTGTGAGGAAAACTGTTAACTTGCTCTCTCACTCACTCTGATTACATTTGTAAATTGTTTTTCATGTTAGTGTGTTTATTTTTGATAAACTGCATCATTAAGTATAACAAGAATAAGCCTAAAAATCTCACATTAATTACGTGTAATCCGATTCTACACTTCAAAGCCTGCCTGTTTATCATATCAAGGCAATGCTGTCGGAAGATATTTTTTTCTTTTAGTTTACGATGTAACTGGATAAATCATGGTGATACAGAAAGAACATTTTTTAAAAGTCCTATCGTGCTACCTGCGCTGATAATGTTCTCATTTTCTGGAATGGCGCAGTAGCGCAGTACCCATCCCCAAGTGGGTACAGTCGGTGTCCTTTGTGTGAACAGATGAATCTTGTGTAAGAAGTGTCATTTTTGTCTAACCAAAAAGTGTTAAACATGTCACAAAAAAGATGCCTCATTCCATCCAAAGGTCCTTCCACTTTCATAAGAAAGGGTCAGCTTAGTGTCCAGATGACACTATGGTCAATAACAGCCAATCATTGTTAATTTTGGTGCCTAGACCATCCAGGTGGCAGAACTGAGTTTTGAATATCAGCTTTGGTGTGTTAGCTATATTGTGCTAAATGAACTAGGCTTAATTGACTGCATTAAAGTGAGTATTTAGTACAATGTTGTGAATGTATTTGAGAACATTTTTAGATAAGGTGTAAATGTTTTATTTTATTTTGTTCGTGCATCATCTACTTACATCACGATTTGTTGCTGTTTTTTCACTAATGTTTACCTCTGAGGTCTAATGCTTTTGATGTTTGTTTTCTGGTCATGTAATTTCTGATCATGTACATTTTCAGTCCCTACAACATTATACTTATGAAAAGCCACACACTGACTGTAACAGACTGTAAAGACATTTCTACATTGTATACGAGTTATATGTATTGTAATAAGTTGTTCTGGGTAAAGATTGCCACTAACACTTTTCCTTTCAGAATCTTTTTCACTTTGCTGAAGCTTTTCTTCAGCAGTCCGGGAGCTCTGAGACATTCTGCCTATGATGAATGGTACTCCTTGTCAGTTAAAATGAAAATTCTTAGCCGTGTGATAGCTTCATATTAATGCCTGTTTTATGGATTGGAGCAAGTTGTCTGAGCAAGACGAATGTGGGCGATGGGAGCGGAGATACAGAATGAATTGCTCCTCCACTTTCCCGAGATGCCCGGGCCCCTGGGTGTGGCCTGTCATACTGGAGAACAGTCTGTCTGTTGGTACTGGCAGCACACATTTCCTAATCTACTCATTCACCTAATGTGCCATCGTGGGCCGGCATCATGCGCTGAAAGTCCCATTTGATCACGCCTTTATTCCTGTTAGGAGTCCATCGTAGTTCGGCTTTTTATTCTGACTTACTCTGTGCTGTGCAATCTTATTCTCATGCCTTGTCTGCTTCTATCAGTTTGAATCCCCTTCCCCCCTCTTTTTGTTCAATAAGGCCGTGTGGTTGATACCCATCTCTCTCGCTCTCTGTTTCGTCCCCCCCCTCCCTTCTTTGCTTGGCTGTAGCTGAATGCTTTGAGTGTTGTTTGGTCAGAGCTCCATTTCTGACTAGCTGGCAGGCTCACAGTCAAAGCTTAGTGATGTGTTCAGGCATACTGAATTGATCCCAAGCTCCATGGGTTTACCCACAAAGCCAGGATATTGATTCGGGACAAAAGCAATAATGGAATGCTTTTTTTTCATTTAAATGTTTACATCTCATGTTCATGTTCAACTTTCTTTTGAAATGGAACGTATCCACCCATCAGTACTTTAGTAAAACAAACTGGTAATTACAGGGATGTGACATGAAGTCTGCTTGGAACTACAGAACACATGAAAGAATAAGTGGAATGGAAGCTGAGGGTTTGGACACAGACTCAGCAAGGGGTCTTTAAGTGGAAAAATAAGGGATGACTTGAAAGGAGGGGGGGTGATGAAGCTAGGGGGAAATGGAGAGAGATAACAGTAAGGAAAGGAGAAAAATGGAACTGAAGCTCTGCTTTAGAGCTGGAAGCTGTGAGCTGAGGAACAGAAACGTGTTAGCAAAGTGAAACGACACTTTTAATGATGGTTTTGTATTCACAATAAAAAGCTAACACAAATGATGTGACTGCATGAAGAGCATATGAAGAGCACGTGAAGAGTACATAATTAAGTTGCTTGTCCTTCTTTTTTCAAAAAATAATTTTTGTGTTTCTCTTGTTTATACATTTTCTTTTAGTTGTATACATGTAGCATGTATTCGTCTTCTGAACCCCTCTGATTGATTTTGATTGTTATGATCAATAGATAGATAGATAGATTAGTTACATAAATCAAAAGTCAATCGTTTGACATTTAATTATACGATTGGGGAGAACAAAGCTTAAACACTTACCTGATAAGCATATTCATCTTTCCACCTATTGGATGTTTGTTGCAAACTCAGTTTTAAATTTTTGTTTAATATGAAAGTTCATTAAGACCAGTGACCACATGAGCTATTAAAACTACCACATAAGAAGGCCACTTCTCAACTAGCATTGTCTTGTTTCAGTGTAGTACCATGAAAAATTACTGTGTTTTTATAATGTTTTTGAAAGTGACTTTTTATTATTTATTATGAAAAGTAAGTCATTAACATTATTCATGTTACAAGCTTTTAAAGAAATCACATTTCGTCTTTACCCATGGCCCGTAGATTAATGATGCTTAAATGATGCACCAACCAAATGGTGCCGACTGAAATTCTGAACTGATGTGAGAGATATCTGGCGGTTTTACAGATTGTGCAGAGATTGTGCATTTGTTAAGGGCTAATTTGTTATTAGCTGACTTCCAGATCCATCGTTTTACACACAACTGAACCTGCACATTTATGTTTCCTGATATTCTGTTTATTAATTTACCTCAACATTGTGCAGCTGTTTGTAGCATGGAACGGGTCCTTGTGTGTTCAGGTTAGAAATGTGCTTGTGGCTGTGTCTATGAGCCTTTGAGAGATGCCAGGTTGTTGGAGGAGTTTTTCCTGGAGGGTAAGGAATGGTAGCAGGAGCATCCGTCTTTGAAGACAGCTAAATGGCTCTAATACTTTTCCCTTTACACTGAATGATGTCCACCATGGTCCTGTGCTTCCAAGCAAAGCTGCAAAGAATTTGAAACGACTCCATGATGTTTCTCTTGATTGTTGCTAACATGAAGTATTTATCTTAAATAAATGGTGGCATTTTTCAGTTGGAGGGTGCACTTGTCAGCAAAGTAAAATCATACTAGTTATGTATGTAGTATGTATAATATGTACCTAAAACATGATTTATACTATCTTGGTAAAACCTCTAGGATTACGGTTTCTTAACTACAAGGTTGTTTAAAGGTGGCTGTGCTTATCTTTGGACATTCAAGCATAGACAAGCTGTGAACTGTTGACAGGGGAGAGTAAGACTCTTTATTGCCAAAAGTTAATAAAAGATGTGGTGTCTGGTATGAATCAACAGAAGGGCTACTCATCCCTTTTTTTCTTTTCTTTGGCTGTTCCTGTTGGGAGTGACCACATAGTACATACTGATTTGGATACCTTTCCTGACACAACCCTCTATATTGAATGTGGGCTTAGGACAGGTGTGTACTGGTTTATACATCCTAGTGGCTATAGGGCAATTTAGTGTCCCCAGTAATCCTGGGTGCATGTTTCTGGACCATTTGATCATTTGTTTTTTGCTGCGAGTTGACTGTGCTACTCATTTTAACTATTTAACTACTTATTTTAACTATACACAATTTATCACACGCACAGTCGAACAAACCTTAGTGTGTATGGGGCTTTAAGTCTTACAGTTGGCACACATGCATCAAAACTGGACCTGAACTGAGCAAGGTTGATTGACATGTGTGCAGAATATCTTGTTTTACATTGCCCATCCTTAACCAAAGCCCAGAATAAAGCCCCAACTTCTGTAGGATCTTTCAATAGTTAGAGGATCTGGTGCTGATGTAAGATTAGCATCACTGTGTGTGTTATTCAAAGCTTGAAACTGGTTTCAGACCTGCACTTCATCGAAATCTTTTCTTGTGTGTGAAGGTTGACATGTTTGGCAGTGCTTCAGTGCTTCTGTGGGCAACGAGGCTGTCAGTGGAGTGAGGCCTGTCAGAAACAGAGCTTCTTCTCTTCTCTAGCGCGGAGTTTTATGTAGATAAGTCTAAGACAATGCACCGAAGAGACTTTAAAGCACAAATCTCAGTTATTCGGCAGCAAACCAAATTTAATGACACAATTTAATGACAAACATTGGGAACCGGTCTACACTACTTCACTACACTACTGCTAAGCGTATTAATTCAGGCAGTGAGGAAAGATGAGGTTGTGAATGGCCACCCTAGTAGCATCCACCATGACCTGCAGCACGCACTGCGTAATAGTTTGAGCTCCTGCAGAGAGGGGAAAAACACAGATGCTTAAAGATATAACAGACAAACTTTAAGAGCAGCAGCAGATAGACATTCTGTTTACATTCTGTTTAAATAACAATTTTTCGACTTGACTTCTGAGCTGCATGCTTCTTTCTCATATTCATTACACAACCCGTTTCAATTATGCAATAAAAACTAAAAACACTAATATGTTAAATTGTTTAACGAGAGTGGCATTAATTAAATTTGCCACTTGCCAAAATTGGTAGCACCTTGTCTACCTTTAAGCAAGCAGGTTTAGAGTTCAATTCTCAATAGTTGAATTCGGTAATTGGTGCACATCATGACACAATCGTTTCGGTCCTAATAACTGGCTGGTCCGATTACACGAACATGCCTTGTGTTACAAGATGGGGCATGCTATAATTTATGTAACATATTAAATGTTAATCAAACCGTTATTGTAGCGATATACACGTCAGCGTCCAAACTACTGTTACTTATGAACTTACGAAAGTTCTTACTAAATTCCAACATTTGAAGAACTTATCCAGTGTGATCTGACATGTTCACTTGATGGAGTGCACTTGAACAAAATCACCACAAACAAAGACGCTCTCACATTGTTCGGTCCGATTAAATCAAATTTTGGTCAGAAGAACATCTGGTCTGAATAAGTGGCTGGTCCGATTAACCAGCGGTCCCATTAATTGGATTCGACTGTGTGACACTGACCTTTTAATCATGGAGGCCATCTTCATGTTTGTCAGTTTACAACAATATTCTAGGTCAAATCAGTTCAGGCAAAAGCTACTAAGTGTACACAAACAAACTGCACATCAAACCTTAGAATCGGACGAGGGAAATGGAGCCTGGTAAACTGCAGGACAGCAGACGGACTCCCAAGCATCATCTGCTCTGTAAAAACCCAGCGCTGACAGGGTCACAGGTTTGTCAGTTTTGGCTGGCTAAGTGCGTACACTGCTAAGTGTCTGTAAAAGTTAACAAATCCCTGCAGTGAAGTGAGTCAGATTTCAGCCATCTATGCAGAGCTACTGAGGTGCGACATGGTGGATTGAACCTTTATGCCTCAGGCAAGAGCAATCAAACAGACAGCTAAGGACTCTCCAACTCCCAGCTGGGGAAGATCTCACTGCATGCCAAATGACTCATCTCAGAATAAAAAGAGAAAGCGAAGGGTGTTTTTAAAATTAATTTACCGATGGACTGTGTTATTTACAGGATTTAGACAGATCGGAGGTAAGTTGATATAACTAGTCCTTTATGCATACTTATGGTATTATCGAGCATTACTTTGCAGTAGTGTTTTCATTTGTTGTCACAAAGCAGAGACCATCCACCGATGTGCTATTGTTTTTTAATGTCACTGTTGCTGTGTGTTACAGAACAGTGTTGCAAGTTATGGTATTGTTATTTTACAGGAAACACTATATTTAGAAAGACTGGATACATCCTTAGCTAATAGGGGTCAAAATATTACACACAGGATATTGGTTTACATTGTTGCACTGCTTTACACACTTGACATTTACTTTTTTTTTTTCGTAATGTTTGACACGTTAAGAAAACACTTTGTAAAAGCTCACAGTTGAATATTTTTTATTATAATAAATATAGTTAACGTCTACGTAGAAAAAGTTTATTAAAATAAATCAAACAAATCAACGGATTAAAAAAATACCTTTAAAAATGATAAATTAAATTCATGGATTAATCAAAGATGGAAGCTTCCGTACCTGATTGACAATTCAGTAATCAGCTCTGTGCATAGAGCAGAGCTGTGCCCCTCTTTTGGACATGGTCAGTCAGATGGAGAAATGGACGGCACGTCCAATGTTAATGCCCCTAATGCTTCAGCAGCACGTTTCGTGACAGGACGAACGAGTCCTCTTTAATCCTTTCATGTCCATGCAGGAAATTCATCTTAGTTGCAAAATAAATTGATTAAATAGAGCAATGAAAAAGGCTCGTCCATCAGAGTTCTGCTTTACAAACGACTACCCTAGAGGACACTCACCTTCTGTCACTAACTATTTAAATGAATGTTTCAATACCAGCAAATCCATCCATTCACACAACTGTACATACATAAATACATGCACAGAGAAATACATAAACCTTGCTTTAGATTTTGCTTTTAATGTCGCTTATTAATGCAAGTCTAACAGTGTGCGATATCTATCAAATGAATATTATTTGACCATTCTGTTTGTGTGTGTTTTATTTTTGCTGCATGCTCTCATGTTTCTCTCTCTCTCTCTCTCTCTCTCTCTCTCTCTCTCTCTCTCTCTCTCTCGCTCTCTCTCTCTCTCTCTCCTATTGCTTTCCCTGGCATGTCCCTTTCACTCCTTGTGTTTTGGAACAAGCAGTGGAACAGAAGTAACTTGCAGGCTGAGAGTTCTTGCTGTTCCAGGCTCAGACACCTGCCCATGTCCCTTTTGCATATGTACACAATATACTTAATGGGTCAGTAGCTGGAGCAGAAGAAGCCGGTTTGAGGCAAGCTGGCAGTGTAAACGGGATTTCATCCCATGCTAAGTTTAGTTAGCACGAGTTTCAAATAATTTACACACAAAAGGAACTGATTTCAGAAGCTTTTCATGCACTGATTTATTTATCTATTGTGTGTTCTGGCTTTCCATTGTGGGAAAATCAGCTTTGCTTCCTTGTTCTTTAGAAAGAGCTCTTCTGTCATAAAACAAAAGTGAGTCTAAATGGTGCTTACAGTTGTTATAAAGTAAAAACCTGAACAAGATGAAAATGTTTTAAACTTGGTACATCCATTTGTGATTTGTATATTGGTACAAGCGGTACAGTGGTAACATAATACTGAAATATATCACATTAGCTGCTGTTTGTTTACTTTAACATTTTGTTATGACACATGTGTATACATTCTTAGGTAAAATGTTACAATTCAGCCTGTTATTGTGGCTTGAAAACGGAATAAAAAATACACGTGTGCCCTCGACAGACGGTGATAATGTTGCCGCAGATTCTTGCCAATAAATTTTTTTCAGTTCAGTGGACTGAGCGATTTGATTTGACAGACAAGTTTGTACTATAAACATCTGTAGCCATGTCTACACATCATGTGCACATTTTGCATCAGCACAGATGAAGATGAAACTAAGAGCTTTACAGTATGTGTGTGTGTGTTAGAATATTACCATTATTGGTACAAGTATATGTTCTTTATGAGTTTCCATTTGTAAAATAAATAATAACATATGGATTTAAAGGCTTACTCAATGTCATCATGTCATTGCTTGTAAGTTTTTATTAAGACAAAATGTCATTTCTCATAATTCGAGCATCTTTTAAATCACATGCCTTGCAGCACCAGTTTGTCAAGTAAATTCCTTTGCATAAGTTAATCCCAGCTCCAGTAAATCAAATGGTAAAGCTTTGTAGTCTTCGAGATTGATAGAATGATTAACTGTGTCATGTATTTCACATCTTTCACATGTCAATGTTTTTTCCACCGGAAAGCTCTTTATCTTTATCACTTTAGGCAAATGGATGCAGAATTTTAGTAGAGGTGATCTAAATAACGCAGAATCTGTTCTTCTATTTGATGACGCATTTAAGAACAATATTTCTGAATCAGCTCATTGAACATCAATAAAATGTTAGTCAGTTTAGTGATTTTCTGATTTTAAATATTTTGTAAAAACATTGTGATGGATTCTTATTTTCTGTATTTAATGTACATAGTATTAAATATTCAATTGATAAAATAGCTATTTAAAAAAAACAAATAAATTTAAGAAATAATTCATATTAGTTTGAATGAATGAAGTCCCCATTCGATCTGACATAGTTTTATTTATGCTCGTCAAGCTCATTCTCACCCCCCCCTTTCACACAATTGCTCTCTCACTCTATTTGTAGCTCACTCTCTTTCTCCCTTGCTCTCTCTCACTTTGTATCTGTGGGGTTGAACTTGTCCAGCTCTGTGCTTGTATGACTCCAGAGTCAAGGAATTCCTGCTCTGTCATGGGAAAGTGTTCGCTGTACACAGAGTGCTTTGCCACTTCAAATCTCCTTTTGTGCGCGAGTGCTTAATTGGGCTCCGTATTCCAAAGAAAGGTGCTAAAAGAGGGACTTGAAATGCATTTTTCACCGTCAATTAAACAAAAAGCACAATATGCTCCTGGGAGCAAGTAAACGTCCGCTCCTGCTGGAGTACCTGAAAGAAGCGAGTGAGTGGAGCTGGGAGAGAAGCTGTGGGAATCGGGGGCTCTTGGCACTATGGTGTCTATGCTGGAGCAGCAGTGTGTGTGTGTCTCGGGGGGTTATTGTGTGTGTGTGTGTGGGGGGGGGGGGAGTATTTACACGACTTAAGCTTGTCACTGCGGTTGTGGACTGTACAGATAACCTAACTATTACAAGCTTTGTGTCTGTGTGCCGATATGGCAGTTCTTATTAGGCCAATTTAATTAGACTCATTTCAATAGAATTCATTAGTGAAGTGCCACAGGATTTAAATATGAAGATGATTGAAGTCGGAATTTTTATTCAGTGAAAAGCTTTATTTTATAATTTAATTAAAAAAATAAAATTTATTTTGGAGGGGGACAATTGTTCTCATTAGTATCTTATATTTTCATTCCTTGTTTTGAATCTTTTTGGCTGCACCCTGTAGGGGTCGCCAAAGTAAATTGATATTTGTAATTATTTCCCGTAGTTTTTACCCCATATGACCTCCTATTTATTATCTGGCCACTCTTGCTATTTCATCCATTATACATGCATTATCTAGTTTTACCACCACGTATTTAGGGTCATGATAGAACACACACTGGACAAATTTACTAAACACCTAAACAGGTCACCAGTCTGTTTGGACAGTGGGAAGAAACCCGTGCACCCGGAGGAAACCCACACAGTCAAGGAGAGTACAAGCATACTTATCTCGGACAAGCCTCTGTGTTGCTTGTCTTTCAGCAGTTGCCCACTATTCCATGTTATGAATAATAAATAATGTAAAACAGTAGCTGGTGACTAAGTAACTCACATGTTTGTCAGTATTAAACATCACTGTGCTTTAACAATTTATTAGATTGTATTGAATTTATTGGCTCTTGTCAATTCTTAGTCACATAGAACCTTCAGAAAAGTATGCTCTAAACAGTAAAGTATGACCAGAACTGTGTACCATACTTATTATATTATCATTTTTCCATTTATACATAGGTACATGACCGAAGAAGTGGTTAAATGTACCACCCCATTCTATGAAACTCAAACTAAACTCAACAAAGCAGAAGCAATACCAATAATGTGTCTGTTCTTTTCTCACTGCAGTTCTCTTGGTCTCCAGTTGAAGTTTCTGGAGCATTTTTTTCAGCACCGCTTTCCAAAACTTAATTACTACTCGGTTTTAAAAACTGATACCTTTATTTCTTTACTCCACTGGAAATTACTGGTCCACTTTATGCGAGAGTTGCACCGGATGGTACTTTTTTGATATCCTGCAGGAATCGGAAAGCACCGGATGTCTGAAGCACTATCCTGCCGGAATCGGAACCGGAGAGTTTGTGCTCAGATTTATTTTGTAATAACACCTCATTATAG
>JAOUQU010000002.1:3550364-3562860 GCA_028566735.1 Ammoglanis amapaensis
ATTTATACAGCGCTTTTTACAACAGACATTGTCTCAAAGCAACTTTACAAAATACAGAACCAACAGATACAGAAACTGAACTGATCATGTGACAATTATTGTCCTAAAATTGTCCGGTTGAATATCCGACCCTTGATTTCCGGTTGTAATCGGATTGGACTGGATAGCTTAAAATGGTCGGATATCCGGCAAATCGGAACCGGAATCGGATATCCGGTGCAACCCTACTTTATGCACAATGTAAACAAGCAGTCGATGTGGGGTTATAGACGTACATACCTACTCTAGTATTTTTTTAAGATGCAATAAAAAGTTGCTCGTGAAGTGATTTGTAATAGAACAGAAATACAAATATTATATATATATATATATATATATATATATATATATATATATACAAATAAGTTGCCTCAGCTGTATTTCAGTAAACAACGGTCTAATGCAGTATATAGGCAGCTTTGATTTTTATTTTTTTCATTATCATCAGCTGTCAATACGGTCCTCAGAACTCCCTGGTTCTCAGAAGTGCCCATGTTTGTTTAGATGTTTGTCAGGTTGATGGCACTGCATTCAATGTTTTTGTGCAATTTAATTAATTTTAAGCAAATTGATTTACAGTTTTGTTTGATACAAATGCAGTGTGGGCAACCTAGTGACTCAGTGGGTTTTAAGTTCAATCTACCAGAAACTATGAATTGTTCTGTAGATACCATGCCTTTAGGATACATAAACTAGTGCATTGTAGTACTGGTCACAAGCCTGGATATATAGGAAGTATTGTGTCAGGAAGGGCATCTGGTGCACTCCTGCATCATAACAGTTCAGCGCGATCATTTTATTATAAAAATAAGTATTTTTGGACATTCTATTTCAATTCGCAGGTTTTGTAGGAACATAACCCAGTGAATTTCAGGTTTACCTGTTTGACTATCAATAAAACTTAGGTAAACATTACTAAACATTTCAAGAGGCATGTAAATGAGATTGAATGTAATTTTGTAATGTTCACTAAGGAATGTGTTTTTTGGGAACTGGTATAGTGTTGGTATTGCATATATATTTGCCTGATTTAGCCCTATACAACATCTTTCTGGTATTAATGTAGCATTTTAATAAACATCCTCGCCTCAAAGGTGCTGATATTTGCACATTTGTACTTTGCCTGTGGACAGAAACGATGAAATGTTCTCTATCACAGTACGCAGTCTTTACTTCTAAAGTATACATCTCTAGAACATTTTGATATGGAGATAAGCGGGTAAAACGGAAGAGATTTGCATATCTTCGTGTTGCTCCACCGCATGTGGTAAGTAAATTTTTAATCAGTACAGAGAAAAAATTAATTTGCTATCCCAGAAAGGAGGAGTGGGACCAGAGGGATGCTTACTGTTTCATTAGCAGTGTTTTGTCAAAACAGCTTCAACTGGCAGAGGGTAAGCAGGAGAGTGAGATGAGAGTGAGAGGAGAGTGAGAGACGAATCAAATAAAGCAAGAAAAAGACAGATGGAATGAGAACCGTGCTTTACATGCTGCTAGAAGTCGAAATGCATAATATATGCATCCTCATGCGTCTCTACTACCTTTGCCTGTGACATTTGGTCTAACAATCAGATGTTGCTTGAAGAAAACCAGACTTGATCTAACAGCCGCAGTTCCCAACAAATGAACGCAGCAGTTTCATATTCTGTCTCTCTAACCCTCTGCAGGGTGCTATCCTGGCATATGCCACTCTATTCCTCGTCTGGCTTTAAGGCACTGGCTTGCCTAGAGAATTTCTGATGTTCAGTCCATCGATATCCTCACAGTGAGGTAATTAATTATATAAGGCAGCGTGGAGGCGAGTGTTTCTGGCCGCAGTCCGCTCCGAGGAAAGGTTGCACACAGGCAGATGGAGGGAGCTAACGGAAGAATGAAAGGCGTTCTTGCCAAGTCTCTGCTGAGGGGAAACAATTTAGAGTGTTAGCAACTGTTTGATAAGAGGTTAACAACAGTGCGAGCTTTCCTCCTACACTCAGAACGTTGCAGGGCCAGAGGGAGTGCACAGCCTGGCAATCACCAGCGCTAATGCATTCGTATAGACGCGCTGTATGGAACTGAGGCTCCTGTAGAATCCTATTAAAAAGAGGTGTAAGTAGGTACATTATCCAAATGTTTTCTTCCACAGTTCAAAGTCTTACAAGTAAGGTGGACAAATTGTCCTATTATTATTAATGATCTAATTGTGTGTACTGAAGAGTCTTGTGTAAAAAATAACTAGCGCTTCTTTTATGAACGTGTAATAAAAGTGTAAAACGAAAACATTTTGATGATTGCATCAGAATTGAGGTGCCGAGTTATGGACACACATATCATTTTTAAATAAATAAAATAATGCAATAAAATGATATTATATAGCATTTGTGTCATTTTTTTAAAATCTATATTTATTACTGCTCGAACACATGGAGGACAGTCAGCGTCACTGCTAGTTCTTCGAAAAAAGTACTTTAAACTACTTCCTGGCTGAGACCTTCTTGATCAGTAATGATTAGACTGACTGTGAGGAAGTCAGACACCCCCCCCCCCCCAATAGGTCGAACTGACTAGCAAAATTGTGCTTTCTATTTGAGAGGCAACGTGATGAAGCATGACCTCAGTCTGCCTCTCCCTCAAGTCCTTTGTGTCCCTTCCTCCCGTTTCTAACCTTCTCCACAGTTAAAGCTCTTGCTCTTCTGTCTGTCTCAGACTTTGGCCCTCATCCGGGGCTCGAGGCTCAATATCGGCGTTCCCTCAGCTGACTATAAATTGCCTATGAGCCACTTGTTCATTTGCAGAAGCAGACCTCCGTGATTGCCATCGAGCAGAGTGAATCTGTGTAGTCCAGCTGGGATTTCAGTACGGTTAGTGTCCAGTCTCTGTAAAAAAAAAAAAAAAAAGGTCACTTGGTTAGGGGCGGTTCAGCTGTATGCTTGCTAAAGCAAATTTGTTGCTTTACATACTGCATAGAGCATAGTTATGGCTTAGTGGTTAAGGTATTGGACTAGAGAGCAGAAGATTGCTGGTTTAGGCGTCACTACCACTAAGTTGCCACTGAGTTAATTCTGTATTGCTCATTGTAAGTCGCTTTGGAAAAAGGCATCTGCTAAATGCTGAAAATGTAAATGTAGTTAAGTTATGTTATGCACTAGCCCTGCTAGACTGGAGCTGGTAGTGTGGGCTTTTATAATTCAGTTCTTGAAAACATAGCAACAGGAAAACACCCAGGTGTGATACTGATGGCTGATTGGCTGACAGCCTAATGCAGCACTCTGATTTGTGTCTAGTGAGTATTGGAGACATATAAGCTCTGTACCTTCTCTAAAAGAAGAGAAACATCAGCTTTCCTGAGAGGGACAGATAGTGATTGAGAGAACGTGTTTGGACCTGGTTCACATCACTCAGTCTGTTCTGTAAAATGTAATTCGTCCTGAGATGATACATCATTTAATAATGACTTGGCTTTATTATCTACTCTTTATACATGTTGCAAATTAATATTGTTTTACTGTTATTTTAAATACCCAAATGAAAAATACAAATGATGTAGCCCACTAGAATGAGGTGAGATAGTGGTAGAGAGTATCCGGAAAATACCGTAGCAGATGCCGGCACAGCTGCAAACATACCCACATCTCTACACACAGTTTATGGAAACCTGAATCTGTTGGCTGACTTTGGCGTGATCAGGCCGCTTATTTTGATGGTACTCAAATGCAAGCCGCTATCAGCTGTACACAAAGCTGATTTGCTAGGCTACCATGAATGAGAGTTAGACTAGAATGCTTTTATCATTTATGTATGTCTAGTACAACTAAATTCTTTCTTTGACTGTCCTAGCATATTTGGAAGTTTGGGTCAGTCATGTGAAGGCTAGTGTGAACTAAGCAGTACTTGGAGCCGGCACTAATCCGATATTGTACTGTATCGGCCGATATTGGCCCAAATCACTGGATTGAACCTTTAATATATTCTGTTGCTTGATGTGTTTTGCTGCCGATTAGCATTAACGGGGCGAGGATTTGCACACTAGGATTTCACTACAGGTAAAACACCCAACAGAGCACTAATCCGTTATGAGTCCTAACCAGAGCACAGCCAGTCGATCGCTGGGTTCAGGTAATCAATGCGGCAGATCCTGAAAGTAGGTGGGATTGGTGCTCCAACAGAGAAAAATGCAGCAGTTTTCCGCTCATTCCGACTTTGGCTTGTGTCATTACTGATGTGGATTATAGTTTAGTGCTTGTTTAGTGTTACTATCTGTGTTTGATTGTTAATGCATTCCTGTTGTCTGTCTTTTACATTTACATGTTTAGGATATCCAGAGCTTCCATATTAGTAAACGGTACCACGGTACCAAACGGTATATACATTAAGTAGATATCAGTTTAAAATACCCAATCTGAAAAAAATATAAAATAAATAAAAAACACACATTTATGTATTACATGTAGCAATTGTGAATAGCATCTTGTCACGTTCTAAATATTTGCACAAATCACTAAATATGTAAGCTAGCATCTTAAATGAATACATACTTAATCAAGAAAGAAATACACGTTACCTCCATTAATAGTTTGGAGCTCTTCTGTTAAGGTACAGCATAAACAGCAGCTCGAATCATGTCTGGTAAAAATGTTTTATGGAATTTTGCATTATGGAAACCACAAAAGGTCAAAAACTTGGTACAGAATCACGTCCCGACTAGTCTGGGTTTCAGCTTTTTAAAAACATCACCTGCCTAAATGCATCGTTCCAGCTGTAAGGTTTGGTGGAGAAAGCATAATGCTGTCAGGTTGTTCGTTTTTAGGGGCTGACTTAGTTCCATCAGTTCCAGTGAAGGGAAATCTTAACATTTGCCAGGACATTTTTGACAATTCTATTCTTCTAGCTTTGTGGGGGTTTTGTGAGTTGTGAGTTTGTTAATGTGTTGTTTGAACATGTTCGTACTGAGTGTTTGGAGCAAGTGCTGGAGCATTGTTCATTTGTTTATCTTTCTGAAATGTTACAACCTTGTGTCAAAGTGCATTTAAAATATGTCCAACGTTTTTTTACGTACCATACATATTTGCCCCTAATACAAGCATGCATATAAACATACAAGCTTGATTTATTTCCTGATATTTTAGACATTTTTTTTACATTAACCAGTGCGTACTTGTGTGTAAACTTTTGACACTTGTTGAAGTTTTTTCTGGTTCTAAAGAACAGCACAGTGTGTGTCTCTGCGTTTATTTTGGGGAATGACGAATTCAAGACACAAAATCATCCATGATGTATTGATGTATTTCCTGCCAGCAGGGTAGTCCCTGACCTGTCGGCGTCTAAATTTGAATTTCTTTTTGTACTTGTTACTTTTAGTAGCCTTGATAAAACGGATCAGATATATTAATACTAAAAGGCTGGTGTTCGAAACCGCCAACAAATTTGATTTCCAATCAACTTAAATAAGGTTTTGTTAGGATCCTGGACGATGTATGAAAAAGAGGGAACGGTGAGAAGCACTTAAGACATAGACACGATAGTTCACCCTCTGCTCATTTGCTGGAGCAGGTTAAACAGCACATTCACTCAGGAGAAGTGTTTTACTCATTTCCAGCCAGATTGTTGCGTCATTTCCATTTTCTTACTGCAACTGCTAATTAAGCTTTTTGTATTTATTTGTAACAACAGTGTTTTACAAAGCATTTATTTATTTATTTATTTTCCCACCATGCTGGCTAATGTTGGAAATCATTAATACACAGTTAACAAAGGATTTCAGTTAGGTAATGCTGATAAGTACTTGTAAGAACAACGTGATAGAGAGGATGGCGTGACTACAAGAGATACATATAAAGGTGTACAGTACCTGTTTGAAGGTTCGGGTCAGAGCACAGACGTTTTCTTAAGGGCTTACAGTGACTGAAGAGCAGAGCTGAGATTTGAACTCTTAACCTTTTAGTTTAGAGAACCAACAACATCAGGGTCCCAACAGTGGTAACGGGGTTTGAACCAGTGACCTTCTGATCTTTAGTTCAGTTCCCAGCCTAGGGTGTTTCTGTGTGCCTTACGCCTATTGAAAAGAGAAAAACTCCAGCAACCAACCCAGTTACTTTTCAATTCTTAATTGGAGAAGCATTTACGAAAGCTTTTTTTTCCTTTGGTTAAAAGGCTCTTTTTTGTTTAATACACTTTGGTCTCCCATGGTTTTACCTGTAGTTCTGTACGGCCAGTAGAATTTTAGTTCCTGCTCAGCCACAGCAGGGCGACAAGTTTTCCTGTCGTGCAGCATCTCCCCCAGCAGCCACCTCTCAAATCCAAAGTGTCACGCGGTCGACTCCAGCAGCGCCCCATTCATCAAGACGGGGTGTGAAACGCGTCTGATCCTTGGCCTCTGACCTCTGCCTTTCTGATTGGAAGAAAGCAGAGACCCAGTGGCAGCACGCAGTGACCGCGTCCCCCCTCCCCACCCGTCGCTCTGAAATCGATAACGCTATATCTTTTCTTGAGACCTGAGCACTGACCCTGATTTCTGCTCACACACCTAAGCTCAATTGGTCTGAACAGCGAGGCTAGGAAATAAAACAAGCTGACAATGACGTGGAAAAGCTCCCTCGCCTCCCGTTCCCAGAGCCGCTCACCTTGGCTTTGGTTATAATTATACATCACATGAAATGACAAAAGGCCTTTATTATTGATCATTGGGAGTGAGCCCACACTCCACTCTCGTGCCCTCGGCCTGTAAATAAGCACTTATGACCGGCTGTTCGGGCTCAGTTTTGATTCCGCAGCCAGTGTGCTTGCTGTAAAGGAGGCGGGGTGTGTGTGTGTGTGTGTGTGTGTGTGTGTGTGTAAATTGTAGGTTAAATGGAGCACACACTGAGCCACCAGCTGTATACTTCAGAGGGGTGAAGATGGCTATGCAGAGGTGACTCCATCATCTGTTTTTCTTCCCTACACACTGGTCTTTCTGTCTTGTATTCCTACTTTCTTGTAGATATTATATTAAGAATTCAAAATTCACCTTTAACCAAATCTAAGATTAAAAGATGCTTTTTAAAATAAAATCTATAGGCACAGACATACCAGACTTGAAATGCTGTTTTGTAAATGTTTTCATGTTCAGCATTCAACAGAAATTTTTATCCAAACTGACTCCAACACTCACAACGGTGTGTCATAGTTTGCAAGGTAGCAGTGGAACCAGTGAACTGTTATTTACTAGTCTAAGACCTTAACCATTTGGCTATAACAAAAATAAACAAAACAACATCAATACTTTGCATCTAGTATAGAGTAACTATATGGACACTTGTATAGAGAGTAAAAACGGCATTATTTAAAATCAGTTTTGTTTTTTAAACATTGATGCTGGTGAATTTATTACTGCCTGTAGTCTCTTAATGTGCACATCAACCCCACTTTCCCAATTCATCAATGAAATGCATTTTAGGTCCTTGGCTGACCAGACATGATGCAACATCACTGTAATATTAATGGACAGTAAAATGTAAAACATTACAAGGCTGGTGACATTGTTGTCATTGCTTCACATTTCAATCCCACATATTCCCAAACCTTATTTTAGGGTCTTGGTGTGACACACACTGGACGGGCAAACACACTAACAACTGAACAGGTCACCAGTCTGTTTCAGGACAATGTCAGTATCACTAATGAAACTGATTGCAAATCTGGACTGTATGTCTGGGAGGAAACCAAAGTACCTGGAGGAAACCAAAACAGACACTGGGAGAATCGAATTGGGACTTGGCGCTAACCACTAAGCCACTGTGCCACTCTTATTTCAATTCATAATAATGTGGCACTGCAGAATTTTGTGCTTGCAAAGCATGCAAAGATTTTTTATTGTAATATATTTTTTAATTAATTATTATTTTGCTTTCAATATAGCAAAATTGATCTGTGTAACGAGTCTTTTTCATACAAGCAGAGAACTAAAAATCCCACCTCATATAATGTTACGAAGTTATGTGTATAAGAATAATGTAAATAACTCAATTTTGACAAAATATTAGCTACAACTTTATAATTCCTGGAGGAAGACATGTGTATATGTGTGTGTATTTCTGTTATGAACTGCCATGTAATCAATGACACATTGGTTGTCTGTGCAAACATACTAAGTCAACAAATCTTGATTTCTGGTAAGATGTTTCTTTTTTGTGTGAAGTCCTGGTATTCCCAGATAGGACAGTCTGTGTTCTTCCTTTGTGGAGAATACTTTGGTTGCTTTTGTTTCTTCCAACCAACCAAAAACTTATTAGACAGGTGACTAGTAGATTCCAAAATATCCATGAATGTATGACTTTATGACCTTGATTAACCTTGTGTAGCAAATGGTAAACGTTTGTCATGGATGTAAATTGTGAAACCAATCATTTTCTAATAAATAAACCAACACATCAGATGCACATCAACATGCTATAGCAAAAAGAGCATAAACTAAGGACATAAATTCATTAAGGCCATCCCTGTAAAGGAAGTTTCTGTGCCGTTAACACCTCCTCGATCAAGATCAGTTTTGACTAGGATAAAGAAGCGCTTTCATAAGGCCAAGAGCCTGTTGGTTCCACAGAGGCGAGAGCTAAGCTGCTTGGCTTTGATCCTGAAACCACATCCAAGGTCTGTATATGGGCCTTTTGGAGGAAAGAAAATAAGCACACAAACAGCGCCTTCTATCTTTCACTTCCTTCTCACACTAAAGTTTTTTTTATATATATATATACATGTAACCAGCTGCAGTGCTCAAGTTATTTAGTTTTGCACGTAAGTGAGATTTGACTCTCTAGCATGTCATGTATCAAAATGTTTGCTAGCAATTGTTTAAAAAATCATTTTACTATGAAGTGGGGCTCTTTTCGCACAGCCGTGAAAAGATGGATTGCTTTCTTGAGTTTTTGACAGGTGTAATTGTTAAGGCATCATCTGTTCTTGTTTGCAGAAAATACATTTTAGCCAACTGTAGGACTCGCCTGCTAATCTTTCTCCCATCATTCCTTTCTTTGCTTGCCACTAGACAAATCCCCTGTTATTCGACCAGATGGTGGAAAATCCATTCTCATGATAAGTTGCTTCTAGTTTGCATTTAGATTACCTGCAAAAATGGAACAATTTACTACTCTGCCTCTAACCATAACTTGCCGTTTTCTTTACTATAGATTTGACTGACTTGTTACAAATTATAAAGATCTTGATGAGTGGGTTAAAATGTAGGGGAGGGTTGACAGTAAAGGTTCGGAAGCTAATGCAACACAAGGGTTTTGATGATCTTTCTATTATTTAATGCTTTCTTTTCTGTTTTATTTTGTTGAACTTTTTTGGCGCTGTGTTTTTTTTCTTCTTAAGTTATTACAATAGTTATTGATTTATCATGTGCCATAAAAGTGGATGTTTGCTCTCTGTAGAAGACGCGAATGCGATTTTTCCTTTTAGCTAAGCAGCACAGAAATTCGGTAAAAAGTAAATAAATAAATCACGCTTTACAAACAGAATGCTTTTTTATTACAGGAAAGAACACTTCCAGTTATACCAGTCATGTAGAGACCATCGTCCAGCTGCTATACCGCCTTCAGACACCCGTGGAAGGTGTATTATGGATAAATTATCTGTCACTTTTCTCAGTCTTCTGTTCTGTGATGAGCTCTAATTTGCATAATCCTTTTTAAGGAGTCAAATTATACTGTCATGTAGCAGATTTAACATGTAGCCAGGATTCCATTGCGCTGTCGCTAATTAGCATGTCCTTTGTGGTGCAGTAAAATTTACTGCTTGGCTTCTTGGCACAGACAGTTCAATACACCTGTCCATTTCCTGACCCAAAGTACATTTGGACTGTCGTAATAAGCAGCCATTTTCATATTTTTTCCCTCGTTTTATTTACTCATGTCACCCAAGATGAATTTAAATGTTAATGCCAGACCAGAAATCATTTTCACTTCTTCATAACTATGAGAATCTAGAGGGTAAAAGCCCTTTTCTTATGATGCATCACTGTGCTATAATAATCTCTTACTCTTGTAACATTTAGTATGTCATTTGTGTTTAATTCTGTCGTTATTAGTCTGCAGTTACTAGCAAGCCCAAAACGTTACTTACAATAGACTATTGTAAGCATTTAGTTGTAGAATAACTTAATTTTGTCACCCAGGTGGAGTAAGTGGGATTTTCCGCTGCACATCAGCGTTGAGAGTGTAAACTCCTTGATTCGAATCTTGGTGTTGTCGGTTGGCTAAGCGGCTGCTCTCCTTGGCGCTATGGGTTGGAGAAAGAAATTGTGACCTACTCTATTATAAACCTTCACCGCAAAACTCTGTGGATCAGGTTTGGTCTACAGAGTGCTTAAAAGTCGGTTGCACTTGAATGGGTCTCATTTGTTCAGTAATATTAGATTGTTGGATGGTTTTATACAGTCATTTTGTTTTACCTGTTTTAAACACAAAATCAAAACAGTCACAATGATGAATGTAATATGCTGTTATAGGCTGATTAATGTAATACACAGTCTGTAAACTGCTGTATTTATTTACACTTTAATTATATTAATGACAGTAATAATGACATCATTAAGGTTTACATGACTTTCATCAGTTCAATTCTTTAATTCCATTTCTGTGGATTTTCAGTCTCTCTTTAGACTCTAGGCAGACTAGGGGGCAGCAGTGAGTGTACATACTTGGTACCCTAGCCACGGTGTCTGGGGAGCATTTAGGGAGTGGGTGCTTTGCTCAAGGGTACTTCAGTTGTGACTCTCAGAATGGAATCAAGGCCACGACTGCCCCATTATGCTTGTGTATAATATAATAGTGGTGAACGGGCAGTACAGTGGTTATGTGGGTAGTACTGTCCACTCACAGCAAGAAGGTCCTCTTTTCAAACCTCAAGTGGCTCCTTTTTTGTGTTTAGTTTGTATCTTCTCTCTCTGTGTGCATGGGTTTCCTGTTACAGTCCATTGGGGTGGCATGTTGGCTTAGTGGTTAGCACTATCGCCTCACAACAAGATTCAATTCCCAGGGAGAACCAGGGCTTTCTGTGCGGAGTTTGCATATCTGCGTGGGTTTACTCTGGCATTCCAGTCTCCTCCCACAGTCCAAAAACATGCAGTCCTGTCATAGGTGTTACCTAGAAGTGTCAAACATGATGTTAATAACTGAACAAAATAAACAAATTCACAGTCCAGAGACATGCATGCGAGGTTATCCTGAATTACTAAGTTGTTCATGAGTATGTTTGGCATAATCCTGTGAACTAGTGAATCTTGAATAACTACCATTCTGGTCATGAACGTGAAACATGATGTTAAAGCCTAATAAAAGGAAGAATGTAATAGTGGTAAAGCATCAGATTTAGGGGACAGATTGGCCAGGGATATGTTCACCTGCGTCCTTTAGCCAGTGGATGTGGTAGCTAATATCAGCATGCTGTCTTAACCATTGTTACTGTTGTTTGTCTTCCCAAATCTTTAAACCAACAGGAAATTAAAGCGGCCTCTAGTGCCAGGACTTTTCATTTCTAACCCATATTTTTATAGATATCTCTAATGAAAACCAGAGAGGTTGTTTTGATAAAGTCCTAGTGAGGGGCTTCTCCAAGCAAATTTGATCAATCATTTGATTTAGAAAATTTCACAAATTCTTGATCGATTCAGTGTTTGCGTAACACAAGTGGTATGGCACGCCTCAAGATCTCTATCCTCTTAAAGGCAAGTAGCATGTTTAAAAATTGAATACCTTCAGAACATCCACTTGAATCCCATTTATTTATGACGTGGTGAACATTGGGAGGTGCAGATCGCCATGTTGGCTTTATCAACTGTTCGCCTGTCGGTCTCCGCTCAGCCATTTCTTCCTCTAGTGATCTCATTCTATCCAATATTTAATTTCCTCACTGTTTTTGTGTGACTTTGAATGAAGGTCATGGTTTCTTCCTCGCTTACTTTTGCACTTTCTATTCCTCGCTTTCCACAATGCCTGGTGTTCAACAGGGCCTTCAGCCAAAGCAGCCATCTCCACATGATCCAGACTGCATGTTTTGTCTGGCTTCCAAGCCAGAACAGCGTTGCTGACAAATGCTGTAATGATCTAGCCTTGGCATCAGTCTTACCACCTGAGTGAGAGATTCTGCTCTTATTTGTTCTCAAATGATTACTTTCTGAGTGGTTGTTGTTTACATGCAGTTTACATGCAGCTTAATAATCCAGTTAATACGTGCACACTTCAGTCAGAATAGACCAGTCACATTGAGACCATTCCGAATAAACCGATTTAACACTTTAAACCTAATTTAATGAACAAGGTACATTGCTTGGATTTATATGAGACACCACCAGCCAAAATCATATTCTTTTTTCGTATCCTAGGGATTTAATGATATACCTTTTCCAATGATGAGATGACTTATTTGTAGGGCTGTCCACAACCAAGGATTTTGTTGGTCGACCAGAGGTCATCATTTACTTCAACTAATCGACTAATAGTCG
>JAOUQU010000002.1:3563655-3591292 GCA_028566735.1 Ammoglanis amapaensis
GGAATTTGGCCGACTAGTAATTTTTTCGGTCGACCAACGAATAATCGATTATTTGCGGACAGCCCTACTTATTTGTTGTTATATAATTCTTTTCCTATTTGAAAAAATATTAGCTAAAGAAAAGTATTAGTGATTTATGAAAAGTGAAGTAAAGGGATTAGTGAATTAGTGAAGTATTAGTCATTTCATTTCTTAGTAAGTAACAAACTTGCTAATTTGTTTTGTTTTTAAAATAATATTTAGCGCCAGCACTTCCTGCTGCTTAAAGTGAATACTGACTTTACAGATTGAAATGAATGTTTCATTCTCAATAGCGAGTGGCCAAAATAATATTTTGTTTTCCTGTTTAAGATAATAACACCACATGCCTGGATGCATCGTACTAAAACAAATCAAATGAATCTGTAGGATCTTAAACTATTCACAGATTTCGGAACATTTATCATTGCGGTACACCTGGTCTAGCTGTGTTTGTATTACCCTATCTGATGTCTACCCACCTGGTGAGTCTTTCACTTCAGCTGTAACGAGTTTCAGTCACACGCGTTGCTGCTGTTAGCCAAACGCTAACTTCTCTCTCGTTGTGCTCAGCCTGCCTCTCAGTGTCTGCACGCCAGCACTAGATACAGCTAGCAAATCATTACACAGGGAGCCTTGCCAAAGTTTTAAATACCAGAAAATAACACCATTTACCACTTGCAGGGCAATTATTTTTGTGAAAAATTACCCCAGGGGTTTTATTTGTGATAAACCACCTTCCTCCCTTCTTTAAAAAAAAGAGAATGACGATGTGCAGCCGGCTCTTTCAGGTCCACACGAAACCGCTCATTAATATTTATGGCCTGCTTTGCAACGAAACAGTGATAAGCGCCGGTTGAATATTAAGTTTGACTTTATTTAAAAAACGCATTAAAAATCTTCCCTAAATTAAAGAAATAAGGAAAATAAGCTTGAAAGCAAGGTAAAGAAATGTAGCAGTTTCTTTGTGAACAGGTTAAATAGTTCTCTTTTGAGGGCGCACACAGTAAGACCAGTAGCTTG
Source organism: Ammoglanis amapaensis (assembly GCA_028566735.1). Taxonomy (NCBI): domain Eukaryota; kingdom Metazoa; phylum Chordata; class Actinopteri; order Siluriformes; family Trichomycteridae; genus Ammoglanis; species Ammoglanis amapaensis. Next base: position 3,564,697 of record JAOUQU010000002.1, read on the forward strand.
CATGAATGGATGAATTTCAGCGATTAACTGAGCATGAGAGGTTTTTGAAGGACTGTGGTTATGTCTAAGCCACAGGTGGCCTTGTGGCCTTTTTGTGACTTCTTCATGGCTATTTCAGCTCTTCTGTTCAGGTGAAGACACTTTCAGACTCCATATAAACGGTACACTAAGGTCTGTCAGAATTTGAGTTGATAAAAAATAAGCCTAGTAAGCTGAGTGCAGAGAACAGTGTAACCTTTGGGCTATCGGTCGGAGTTCAAATCCAGGGTACTTGAGTGTAAGACCTTTATCCCTGTTTGTTCCAGGGGCAACGTACGATGGCTGACCCTGTGCTCTGGTCATAACTTTCATACAAATTGGGATATGTGAAGAAAGGTTTTCGTTGTATTGTACATGTATATGTGTAATGACAAATAAAGGTATTCTGTTCTATTCTTCTAGAAGGTTGCTGTCACACCAGAGTGTCACTAGTGAGCAAGGCCTTTAGGGTTTCTAGTCCTTGCTGGGCCTTAATTTTTGCATAATAAATCCTTCTTTTATTCTTCTTTTATTTACCAGTTTAAAACAAATTTTAAACTTCATCACAACTAATTGTAACCTTAACAGCTCTAATAAAAATATTTAATGGATTCTCTATTGGTGTTAATTTCATGTACATGTGTACATTTATTTTGGTAATATAAAGGCAATTCTTTGTTACTACTGTAGAAGTAGCATTTCACAAAATGTAATATTGATTCATGCAGTCATGTCACAAAACACACTTAAGTTTTTGTTGCACAGTGCCAACAAAACATCATCTTGCAAAAAGTTCTTATTTGCATTAAAAATTGTTTAAATGTTGTGCTTGTAAAGCAAAACTACGAATCAGTGGAACAAACTGCTTCTGTAACGAAAATAACCCCATGGATTCTGGATTAACTTTGAAACCTCTTGTGTGCAGTTCCCTACAGAATGTCTGTTCTGCTGTATTTCTTCAGGGTTCAAGCTTATCTGTGATAGACTGCAGGGGACAGTGTGCTCTGGTCTGGCGGACCCACTCTTCTTCTCCTCGTTCTTTTAAACATGGATCTTGTGCTTTTTCAGACCCAAGTGGAAAAGGACCGTCTTTATATTTAAAATGTATATCTTGGCCTCCACTAAAACAACCCTCCCTTACTTACTTTTCAAATGACACACACCCACTCTGACACATTGCAGAATGCATTTTTGTGAATGCAGGCACCATCAATCAGCCAGCAAAGGTCGCAGGTGCACCAGTTATATGAACCAGTGCTCTGGCTTGTCCCTAACTCTGTCTGTTCTGTTGTGCTAACATGTTTTACTTATGCAGCACCTAAGCAGCATCTGAAAGCAATGCACCTATGATCGTTCTAAAGCCTCTAAACTTGTTATGACAAGGCAATGGCAGTGCCTGAAAATGTTCATGCACGCTTGTTTGTGCAATGAGCATTGCATAATTTATTCATTGACACGTTGAAATAGATTGTATAAAATTTTAATAACTCTTGCTAGTGATGGGTTTTAAGGGCAATGGTGGCTTAGTGGTTAGGGTGTTGGGCTAGTAATCAAGTTGCTGGTTCGAGCCCAGTTATCATTAAGTAACCCTCAATTGCTTGGGTTTGGGGGTCCAGGCCAGAGTTTAAATGTTTTTTTCAGGAGCTTTGGTTTCGTCTCACAGTCCAAAGACATGCAAGTGACGGGAATTGGACATTTGTACTTATAATTGAACTTGATTGGCAAATTATATGTTTTGAGTTTAAATGGCATAAAATAAATACATAGTATATAAATATCTATAATGCCACATTGTAGAATAGAATGGCTTCATTTAGTTATTTCACATTCATTTTGTCATTTACAATGCATATCTTTTTTTGCATATCCCAACTTGTATGGAAGTTTAGGGTCAGCCATTGCACTGCACCCCTGGTGCAGGGACCTTAAGGGACTTGGTTAAGGACCCAACCATGGCTATGTATCAAAGACTCAACCAGAACCTCTAGCCGTTAGGCTGCTACTTGTTTTTTTGATTTGATATATAGGCGGTTTTAAATGTTTGTACACTGCCAAATTAATAATTTATACTCATGTAAATCAGAAATATTATCTATAGTGAAGAATTATCCAGTCTGATCTCTACATTGTGAGGTTCAAGTCGGGATTTGTTTGACCACTGTAACACACACAGGCTCACACATTCCGTGTCCAATTGACCTTTATTCACTGTCTTAGCTACTCAGAGTAGAATCACTAAAGTACAATAATACTCTATAAACAGGCTTTTTTTAATTAAGTCAACTTATCATCTTTTCTCTCTTGCTCACTCACTCGTTTTATTCACTCATCTTCAGTACTTGCAGCACATCCCAACAGACACGCTCTTGATGCCATCTAGCACACACTCACACAGGTGTGGTGCCTGGATCCCATTGGAACTGCACTCCACCCCAACACCGGAGGGCAGGAAGCTTTTGCCAAGCGCTTCCTTTGCTAGCAACTTCATCTTTCACACATTTGCTAATTAATCACAGCTGCACCATTTAGCACTAAAATGGGATTTGAGGTACGAAGATCAAATATGCTTTAGATTGATTGTACCCCATTTAAATATGTGTATGTGTGTGTGGTGGTACTGCCTGATATTTAAGAGATTTAAACCTTCCTGGGATAGTAAAGACTGAGACATATGTGAATGTCTTGTTTTATGATGTTTCAACATTCACAAAGTCAATTGCTCCAAAGCTGCTTTTGGATTTGGAATTTTAGTTAAGGCTCCTCCAGGTATTTCCACATGCAACATGCAAGTGACATAAATTGGAGATACAAAACTGTCCGTGAACGTGTCCATGAATTAAATATGTGAACATGTGTAATGAGTGATTTCCTCTGCAGTCATGTTTGTGGACAAAGTGTACGAAACCGGACACGTACATTTGCTTAAGTCGGCAATTCTATTGTGATTCAGACTTATTGATATTACAGTCTTGTTTGGCTTGGTGGTAGATCAAGCAGCTTTCACATTTTGGCACTAAAACTGTAGATCACATGAGAATTGCTGGTTCTTATTAACTTGAGATGTGTTTGTTGTTAGAACTGCAGTTTTAATCTGTTTGGCGTCTTTAACGTCTGTTATGCTATGTTTGCATAATTGGATTAATAGTCCAATACATTGGGGTTAATTTAAATTTTACAGCTCTATTCAGTGTTTTTACCATTTATAGAAATATATTTTTGCTCACAGTTGATTTGTATCTACAGAAGTAATCAGAGTGTTTTAATTAAAGATTGCATGATCTGGTCAGATTCTTGTACAGACTACTAAACGAAGGCAATTTTATTAGAATTTGCCTTTTAAAGAAGCTCAAGTCCAAATCAACTGGTAACCATACTGACACATAATCAGAATCAGGATTAAATTGTTCAGCAATCTGCGCTACAGTAGTCCAAAGACTAGGTTTAATCTGCCCTTAAACGCTAGTTTAATGACCATGATTGGGTGATACACAGCCACTATTTTCCATGACAACTGAGGAGAACCCTGTTCTTGGCAGATGTAGTTCTGCAGATACTGGACAGACAGGTAAAGTGATCAGAAGGTCTTTGGTACAAACCCCATCATCACTGTAGGGAGGAAGTGCAAGACCAATTAACGATTATTTGCTAAATGACATAATTAAAAAAAGCTATGTCTGATTTTTAATCAATTTAATCCATTTAATGTCTTTGCTTCGAGGCTGTACGTCTGCTTTTTTTATCAGCCCTAACCAGTCTGAAGCAGTTATAATAACCACATAAATGTTTAATTCATGAATAATAATATTCAGTTTACAATAGTTCTAGGATTATTGTATCTAATTGGATTTTTGTTAAATATGTGCTGCTTTTGGGCCATGGATATATATATAACATTTCGACAGATGTGCCCTGAGTGTTTTCAAATGAAAATAATACCCTATCATGACTGACATGCATAAATACAATAATGCATAAATACATGCATTATACTGTAACACACTGCCAGGTGTTTATATTTTATTATTTTTCTTCTATTGGCGGCTGATGCTCACCTGTCGTTCTAATCAATGCCTGTGAAATAACATCTCATGCAAATGGTGGGAAATGTTTGCCCTCAAATATCAGCACAAAGCATTAGAAAATGATGTTTTAATTGGTTCAGGAACCATCTGGCTCGGTTCCAGCATATCAATTACTTTCACTGCTTTTCTAAAGTAGTAAAGCATAATTGCTATTCTTTTGGTCTTATTAATAGGATGCACAATGCCGGCAACTGCAGCCACGCACCTCTTAGAAGTTATTTCAAAGTGTTATGGCCGTGGAGTTTTTCCTCTTTTGCAGATCTTTATTTCTTCTCCCTTTCTTTTTTTTGTCTCTCAGCCTTTCCCTCCCTTCTCTGGCTGCGATGAGTGGCAGTCTTACAGAGCCACATGCCCGTGGTTCACCGTACTGCAAATCAAACATGACAGTGCGACTGTAGACAAAACCGGGAATGTGAAGAGACAGTGCTACTATACACACACACAGATAGTCTGAGGCCTAATTGAACAGCACTCCCTGTGGCTCGCTAAACACGTCTGCAGGAATTACAACATTTCACCATCGTTGGAGTGATCTGATAAACTGCTTGATATATACAGTACAAGTCATAGGTGAAATGTGAATTATGGGAGGAAGAATTGGCTTAAAAAGAAAAATGTTATTCAGAAATATAAAAAGCTCTTTTTTTTTCAATTGATTATCAACAATCAAAAAATATTCTATTTAATTGTTGATATATGAAAGGGAAACTTGGTTGCCAGACAGAATTTAATTCAAATGTTTAAGTTCACGAGTTCACGAGACCTGGTTTGATTGTCAATCGAAAAACAAAAGATTTATCATTACAAAAAAAAAGAAAAATCACTTCACTGGTTGCATATTATTGATTTTGTGACAGAGGCTGTGGGCTGGTGGAGTTTGATTACCGTTGGCAATCTGGTAGTGAAAGGGCCGACAGCTTTCTCATTGTTAGTCCAATAACCAACTGCATTGACTAGACAGCTAGTTTTTTTATTTAAAAATCTTTTTTATTTAGATGAATAAAAGATGATGATAAATACTCTTTGTTCTTTTTTCCAAAGAGAACTTATAGAAATTAACTTTTATGTCATGGTCTTCAATTTATTTTGGTTTAAAAATAGCAGCTGATTGGCTCAGGTGCTAGACTAGTAAGCATGGTGTTGCAGGGTGCTGATTTAGCATAGAGCAAGTGTTTTAACCCTAAACTTCTTACTGTGTATGCTGTACAGTGGTAGAATGTAAAGCACTTAAATTCTTCTGCATGTACTTATGTATAAAATAACTCAATATTTACAACTAGTATCCATACCAATAATGAAAATGGCGATTCACTTATTTTAGGTTACCTAAGTCTGGAATATTAATTCTGTATTATGTTGTAGATTTTTTTTCTTCTTTCTATTAGTTGAAAACAGACTTTTTGATTTCATTAAATACTTTGTATAACATCTTTTTACAAATGTTCTAATCTATACCTTTTTATTTCAGTTTTTTAGTACGAGAAACTTTAGAAGAACGTGTGCTTCTAATAAAGCAAAGGGACCATAATGATTCACGAGAACATGGTGTACTTGTTAATTCCATACACACCTGACACTTGCTAAAGCTCGTTTTCCTGACCCCTGACTCCCCATGACTTCCTCCAAATCTTTGTTGTCTTTCTGCTCTAAACAAACATAGCAGGTGCCAACCATGGCTTTGTTTGCTAAGAAGAAATCCAGAGATTTCAGGTTCATAGTTCAGGACTCGGATGGTTCAGGGTTCTGTACAACACAGTGTTTAAAAGTTAGCATTTATTACCAATAGTGTGTAAAACAGATGCCATTAAAGTCTTGACAAATTTTTTTGCACTTTCCTTTACCATAAACCTGGTCGAGGTTTAAATTCTGTGCCATCATGTTTGTTTTGATTCATTAATATGTTTTGTGCCGAGTTTGTCTTCGATGAATTGAAGGACGTTTTACATTGGCTCCTGTCTCTGTAGAATTATGGTGCTGATAATTTACCTCACTCCAGTAAAAGAGAGGCGCTCATGCTGAGTAAATAGGCTGATTGGGGAGAAATGAAGGTCGGCCTGACTGCAGGCGACACATTGAATGTTCCCTTTCACCCACTCTTTACCATCCATCTCTTCTAAAAACAAGACAAATGGACAGTTCAAATTTAGAGTTTCGCTAGTTTTACAATGTTTGTGTCTGATCCAAATAAGCAGAGTTTTATTTATTCTGTTAACTAAAATAAAAATAACAATAGAATAAATCAACACTTCTTGTTTTGGTCAAACACATACCCATACATTGTAAAACTAAAAACATTGATACTTTAAAAATGGTCTGTTTTTTGAGACATTTTACGTGCATTATTTTTTTGGAATACCAGATAACAAACAAGTCATACTATAGACAATAGTTTTACTTTCTAGAGTTTTGTGTGTCAGAAACAGTATTAAGCACTTCCATATGTTGAATGGTAGTTGAATGGTAGTGATAGCCACATGAGTCAGCCTTTTCTTTCCACGTGCATCATGTCACCGGTTTACCATGATTCTTTCTTTGGACCACTTTTGATGGCTAGCGACCATACCACGCAAGTCATTTATATATCAAAAGTTGGTCTTTTGATTTGAGGATCAGATGTTCACTTGCTAACTGATTTATCAAACCTGTTAAGAGGTTCTGGGATAACCAGGTGTAATCAGTGTAATTTAGTTCTCCTGTCAGTGCTTATAACATTACGCATGATTCGTGTAGTTACAGTCGTTAAAATCACTCATACGAAAGCCCCCAAAAATGTTCAACCTGACTTGTACTGCACAGTATGTTTTACATCTAAAAGAACTCACACTATTTTATGTAACCACATCAATCTGTCGTTTTTATGTTAACCACACCGTATTAAAGTTTAAGTTGCACTAAGTGACTTTTTATGCACCCTTAATGGACTACAGTGTAATATAGAACACTGTACAATATACACCGACGTGCCAGAAATACTGATACAGCAGTATTATACCTGGCATTAACCATGCTGGAGAATAAGACACAACATGACATAAACTCCACTACTGGCAAAATATTTCTACAAGCTTATGAACACCTTGCGTAACATTTTTTAAATTTTTTTATGTTTTTGAGACACTTCCATCCAAAGAGATTTACAGAATTTAGTCAATGGATTAGCAGTGGCAACCTGGCAGTGGCGGAGTTAAAAACTAGAAATTATGAGCTTTGTAATGAAAATTCTGTACATTTTAACAGGCCATTGGTATCTATTTTTTAAAGGTTGGTCTTACTGTTTATTTACATCAAGTTGTCAGCTTATTTGATCCTGACAAAAGATGCAAGAGCTAATTCTCAAGCGTTCAAGTGCTTATCTGTAAATGTGGACCAATATTAAGAATTCATATGGGCCAACTGAGACTTTGTCACTACACACAAGAAGCAGAACACACACACACGGATCCAGGATCATTCACATTTCTCCCTTTGGCAGCATTCGTAAAGCATATGCGTGAGTGTCATTCACCTAATGGGAACGGAAACATGGGCTGGGATTTGACTGCTTGCTGCTGAAAGAAGAAACAGCACTGCAGATTTGTGCTTCTCAGTGCTGACAGCATGCAGGAATTCCCGGAAAGCGACCAGAATAAGATTTACCATATTAAGTATTATATTTATCTAATAAAAAAATATCACTCGTTTTATCATTTGATTTGATTTAAAATTATACTATTACTGTTCTGTCAATAGTTATTTGATTGGTCGCTCAAGGGGACCCATATATAAAACACATACTGAATACCAGAGCTGGGACCAGCCTGCCGAATGAGGCGAGCATCACATGAACAACTATTAAGCCGTTCATATATATGGGTGGCTGATGCTGCAGAGTGCAGGTGGGAAAATGCATACGGTCGCTACCTATGTCCTGGAGGTGATGTTCAAGAGTGCTTCGTTCTCCTAAATCAGTGCTGCGGTTGGTAGAACACACCTGTTTTCACTAGTAACCAGCTGGTCATGTGACCTCTTGGGTTGGTTGGAACAAAGACCAGCAACCGCCGTGGCTGTTTATGGGTCCGGTTTGACACCTGTGTAGTAGAGGAAACAATGCAATCTGGAAACTGTATGATTAAAGTAGGTAAATGCACAATAATAATTCTTTATATTTTATGAGTTATTATTAACAATATATACATAAAAATTTGGTGTATACAATCAGTATTCTAATAGATAGTATTATTATTTTTGTAAAAGTTTCACACAGTTGTAAAGTTGTAGTTTACAGTTACAGACTGAAAGTTATTTGCTTTGTATTCAACCTTTTGTCACATTTAAGCGTGTGTGTGTGTGTGTGTGTGCGTGCGTGTGTGCATGTGTACACCCTGTTGCTATAGTGCAGTGTATCTGTGTATGTTTGATGTTGTGACAGAGTATGCTTAATAATTCATCCGCTTAGTCGCGTGCTAAACAGGGGTGCTTTCAACTTTTGCCCTCTGACACGCAAGAACGGATAAATGAGCTAAACATGAATAACCCGCATCTTTAAACGTTAATAGCATCAAATGAGTAAATAACTGTGAGGAATGGTGTTCCTCACACCCAGTCTGGGTGCCTCTAACCACACCCCCTTCCCTATTGACTTTTCCACCTTGATGAGGGCGCACACCTGCAGCCTGTTATGGACTAATTACGTTTAGTATTTAGGTTTGTGTTTCCCCCATGTTCATTGCTGGTTCATTGTTTTTGTTTCTTGTCTAGTTTCTTTGTCATCTTTGTTCTGTTTTTAGTTATTAAAAGTTAAGTTTATTTCAAATTTCTGGAGTCCTTCTGCTGGTGTGTGGGCATGGCATTTAAGAGTCCCAAAAAACAACAGATTACAAACAAATAACCAGGGCTGGCTGATGTAAAAGTTTTGATTGGCTATGTACATGGTCGATTTGAGGTATTTTGCTTATAGTTTAAGGTTTCTTCAGATCGTTGTGAAATGTTGTGCAATATATCAAAGTAGGCAAAAAATAAAATTCTATGCATTTTTTTTCAAAGTAGTAGTAATTAGCTACCTTTCCCAGAATCCTTTTCATGCAACTTAAAGAACGATGTTACTGTATGTATATATAAGTAAGTTGTGTACAGTCAGCTAGAGAATGGTTGTTCTGCTCAATAGAGCTTGTTTTATTGTGTATGCATGCTTCTGAGGCGTCCTAGAGGGTAGCCACACACTTATAAGGTTCGGGTTCTAATCCCAACAGTGTCAGACTGGTTTCGTGTCTGTGTGCATGTGTCATGCACTGGTTTCGTGTCGTGTGATGACCATAGATTTAAAAACACTGGGCTATGCAAACAAATAATTTCATTCATTTTGCTTTTTAACCCCTGACATTTTAGCAGTAGCCAGCTGTTTTCTTTCAACAGGTTTACATGGAGATCTGTATTGTTCTGTTATGCACTGTCTGAGTGATCATGAGGAAGCTTTTGACTGAACCATTGCATAGGTACCCAGTTATGTTTGATACCAGTGCTGGTGTGCTTATTTTTTTTTATCACTGCACCACTCAAATTAAAAACAAAACTTTTATAGCTTTATCCAGAGGTGCCAGGCAGGCAGACAAATAGTAGAGCCACCATTGACCAGACCGACCTGATGCCTAAATGTAGAGGCCACATTTCTTTAATGAACATAGCAAGATTTACCTGTAAATGTCAGTCACCTTGCTTTTCCTCGATGATGGCGATACAAAGAGACATAAATCAAACCCTGCCCCATCCAGCAGTTAATAAAGCAGACCAGTAAACATGCCAGAGGATCAGAGCCTGTGTGTCACTCTGCACAGTATGACTACTCTTGTTGATTCACCATTTAGGAGCTCTAGAGAGCAAATGTTCCAGCTGTGTGTATTCTCTGACACCAGCGTGAATGAAGATTTGTCTCTGAGCACATGGCCCAACGGGTAACACTTTAACCTCATAGCTAAAAGGACCTGGGTTCTATTCCCAGACACTACAGATCTGGTCCTGTTTGTGTAGATTTTCCATGCTCTTCATGTGTCTGTTGGCTTACTACTGGTGCTCTGTTTTTTGTGATAGTGCAAAAACATTGAATTTGACAATTTGCTGGTCTTTGATTTTGAACTTGCACTGCCGCTTTTGAGAAAGGTTCTGGGTTCCATTCTGTGAGTTTTTTCATGTTTGCTGTTTCGGTTTGTTTTTTCTCTGCGCTCCAGTTTTTCCTCCCACAATCCAAAGATGTGCGAGTAAATTGGATATACAAAATCGTCTATGATTGACACTGAACTTGAACTCTTGTGTAACAAACCTGTTTAGTCATGAATATCACAAGTTTAAAACAAGTTATTAGAATGCTAAGTAATAGGCATTCATAAGGAAGCATGTTCTAATTCCTGATTTTTTGCACCTTAAAGCTATTTAGAAATATTTATGAGCTTATATTGATTTATTTGGCCTTTCACCCTGGTATTCAGATGCGCCCTGGTGACACGTCCTGTTCGGCTTCTCTAGAGAGGCTCCTTAAACTGATTCTAAGAAGATCCATTCCTCTGCTCATCTGACCAGTCTACTCAGAGCCACATCATGCACAGAGCAGTGGATCTGTAGCACTCACAAAGAAACAGTGACCATTCTAATTTCTCAGAAACTAAATGCCAATTTTAGACAAATTCAGTTTAACTGTTTAGGTCAGTGGAAGGTCAGTAGTTCAGTCATACAGCAAATAAATGAACATGTTGTAAAATCAGTAATTAAGGCAGAAGAAAAAGTTGCTTTTGATATTCTTGATTTTTATTTACCAATTATTGACCTGGAAATGGCTTTTCTTAAGGTGTGTTCATTGAAATTCAATTTCACATTGATAGTGTTGTAACTGTTCACAATGAACTAGGAACTAGTTCAAGTTTATTTGTTTTATTTACCTGATTAAAATGAATGATGATGAAAAACATCATTTAATCATTCTTTGCCAGCCCCAAATCATTCTACTTCCAAAATAAAAAAACACGATGTGTAATACGTATAAAAAAAGGTATCGGTATACACCCAACATGCTATTAAATATCTAAATGCGTATTTTTCAAACATCGAAAAATAAATATGCATGTACGTCCCTGCCACAAGCATCAACCATGCTTGGGCTAGTTTTGATGTCACGTCAGTGTCTTTACTTCGTTTAAAAACTAACTACTTTACCCCCTCACAAAAAACTTGAACGCCTTTGACGTCCATTAATCGCTTAAATGGCTCTCACATTCATTAAACACTTTCTTGACCATCATTTTCCTTTTGATGCTTTGTTTCCCAGCATTTGACCATTTTAATGCATTTAGCAAAAAATCTAGCCATTGATGCACTTCTGCTTTATCATAATTACATACACATATTCTCTTGCTAGTGCTGTGGATAAATGATCCTGGTACAACCGGGGCTATAAGCTCTTCCAAATTAACCAATTACTGCTTCTTTTGACTTCACATTTCCAACCTTTTACTTTTTAAAATTAAAGAAAATGTCCTATGATTCCTTGTGTTTGCTAGCTTTGCTGTGCCAAGTGTGGGTTGTTATGGTAGCGCTGCATGCTTTACATCAATTAGGTCTATAAACAAAGTAATTTTAGTTGTGAACCCAGTTTGAACTAAAGGCATCTATACAAGATACTTTTAAAAATAGAGATGATCAATGACACCTTTTTAACTACAATTATATCGACTATCTCATTCTATGTTGTTAATTTTTTATCTACATTTACATGTTCAGCATTTGGCAGATGATTTTATCCAAAGCAACTTCCATTACAGTATACACTCTGACCTGTTTAGTGTGTAGGGTCTTCTCCAACAGTCTAAGAGCAGTAACCTAGCAGTGGTGAGGCATGAACCAAACACTTTCTGATTGCTAGTACAGAATTGTAGGCTTACTCAGGAAGAACTTGCAGTAGTTCTGTGACAGTTTACAGTGTAAGCAATTGAGGGTTAAGGGCAAGTTCAAGGTCCCAACAGAGGCAGCCTGGCAGAAATAGGACTTGCACTTTTAGATTACTGGTCTATTTCCTCACCCCGACATGGGCAGAGATTTGCAGTGCTTTTGGTTTAGATTAAATTTTCAGGGTTACGCTTGAACCACTAGGCAATATAGTCCAGCTGACCTTACCACTCTCCATACCAAGCTGGAAATGCAGACTGCTTGTGTTAACTGAGTGTGTGAAATCTAGCTCATAGACCATAGCCACTATCAATCATGTCACTTCCTCTGGAAATCACAAAAAGGCCACATCAGAGCCCAAAAGGGACAGTTACAGTGCTCTCAGCACACAGAAAGGAAAAACCGAATACATTCTAAAAGAATGGCCAGTACAGGAATAAAGCAGTGAGCTGAAAAATGAATCCAATCTTCTGCTTATGCTGCATCTTTTACTGACTAAAAGAAAACAAACCCCTTTTTGGAAGCAAATGTTTATCTCCACATCTTGATAGGAGTGTATAAAGAGGTGGTTTCATTTAGTCAACAGATTGTGGCGTGGATGTAGCTGACAAATTTGGAGGTAATGTATTGTGGTAAATGACATGTAGCGTACTGAAATAAAATTGAAAGCATCAGTCAAAAAGAGTAATGAAGCGCTCAAACCCATCCTGTATCAGTTCTTGTTTAGATCTTCTTTCTTCAAAACAACCCCCCCCCACACACACACACACTATTTACATTGTGGTAACTGTTTGGCAGTTCACTGTCATAATAGACAGGGTGTTTTTCCTGCGAGCATCAGCTGTTGGGAGTGCAGCATCCCAGATAGCCATGGGGCCATATCCAAAGCTTTTGTAAATGATTTTTTTTCACAACTTTCTATTCATGTAACCATTCATGTTCTTTTTTCAGCATTAGTACGATGTTGAACATGGTTCTATTTTTTTTTCTGGGGCAGATCTTGGAATACAAATTTTCAAATTTTTTAATGCATTTGGAGTGAATATTTTGTCACATCATTGGCACTCAAAACCTGCATTATTATTATTGCTATATTTTTTTAAAATAATTATAATACTTTAATTTATAATAATAATATAATAATTGTTTACAATTATTTTAAACAATAAAATAGAAAAAAAATATATACATCAAAATACGACAGATACTACAAAAAGTAGTATCTGTCGTATTTTGATTTCATGCAGGTAGTGATATTGTTAGTGTATGACCAAAAAAGCTCCAGTGTGGAAGAACCAGAACTGAAAACATGTAAGAGTTTAGAATAAAGTGGGTTTAGTAATTACAGCTGTTGTTGGCTCAGTATAACACAAAATACGTCTCATCTCACGTCTCTAATGTCATCAGCAAAATTGGAGTTTAATCACAAATTGGAACAAAGCACTACAAATGCTGTCCTTTTTTTCAATCGGGGCTCATACACTGTAAGCTCCTGTGCTACAGAGTTTGTAGTAGTTTTATTTGGCTGTAATTAACTTCTAGCACTCCAAAGGTGAGGTAAAACAGATACTGTAGGCTACAATTGCATATTGTAGACATACAATTGCAAATTGAGTTTATGAGCCTGCGTACCTTATTATTTAAGCAGTTCACACATCAAAACCTAAACAAGATTAAGTGCTTGGTAATGTAATAGTTTATGGCCACTTCAGCATCTTCGATTCAGTAGGTTACTCGCTTCAGAGTTAGACATTTACTAAGTCTACATTTAGTCTTCCAATTAATATGGTATTATATAGTAACACAATACAATAATATACTTACTGAATAGAAAGGTGTAACACTTGTTTGTCTGTTTATAAGAACTTTGTTGTCCCCGGGTTTAGGTCCAGTATGTATATTATTTACTGCACCCACCTTAACTGCAATTAGGAATCCCCCAGCAACGAAAGACAAAGTGACTGCGTTTTTTTATTCATTTTCTCCCAATTTGTCATAGATGAAATAGAAAAACAAAAACGTTTGAGACAACATTTATTAAACATTATTGATACAAGATTTTGTATTTACTATACCGTACAGATTTTGTTATAAATCATTGATGTATTACACAAAATGTATTATTGATTTAATTTGTTTTCACTAATGCAATTTACTATAATAACTATATAAACACCCTATAACCTTGATGGTAAGGTGCTGATTTGTGCTTGGTGTGTGTGTATGTGAATGTGTGTACGTGTGTGTGAATGTGTGTGTTTGTGTGTTACAAGTAGGTTGGGAAGGGTCAAGGTTCAGCATTTTTATTCCATTAGTGTTTCCACGTTCCAGTAAAAAGATTTTCCACGTTTCTCCACAGCGACCCATACTGGGAGAGGCCTGCTAATGCCAGCTCGTGTTCAGCCACTAGGCCCAAGACACTTCACCTCGGAGGGCAACAACATACCTCATCACCATGGTAACTCCTCCCCCTTTCCCATTCTTTTCAGCTCCATCCTGTGGTTATCCAATCCAAGTTTAAGCTCACCTGTGCAACATGTCGACCACAATAAAAAAAAGCTATAGGAATGGCCAAAAATATTTATTGAACACGGTATTTTATAAATGTTTATATGCGTATGCAATTTGTCATGTCTGATTTTTTTTTGTGTTTTTTTTTTATTTTGATTTTGTGTCCTGAAACACAAAATAAGTATAATACAATTCATACAAATCATATGTAATTAATCATATGTAAATTAATTGATTTGGTAACAACTATTCTTATTATGTGTCTGACATTATGTGTATTAATATCCAGCACATATTCAGGTTAGTTTGAGACTTGTTCTAGAAGTGAATGCGCTATTATGTCCAAGGTGTTTCTGTGTGCCTTACGTGTATTGGAAAGCTGGGATAGGCCCCAGCACACCCGCTTCCTCTGCTGATTCGATTGGCTAAGCGGTTCAAAAAGTTAAGCCCTTACATTCATCCTACATCCACCTGTTTTTTTTTCTCTAAGAAGCACATTAGCAAAAAGTTTATGTTCAGACACCCACATACTTTTGGGTGTGTTGGTGTAGTTTTCAGGGCTTTAAAGACAGTGGTGTTAAAGGCAAATTGTATTTTTGGTACTGGATTGAACAGATTATAATTTGATACAATTTTCTGGTCACACAACATGTTCCTCTGCTTTTTTCTAATACAGCATGAAGACCGAGTAATTTCACTGAAGTGATTTGGCATAAATCTAATCGGCCGAACTGCATCAGTGGCATTTTTAAAAGCAGAGTGAATAATTCTCCTCACATTTCACAAGGACATAGTTAATTGATCAAAAACAAGTATTATTGCTTCAGAGCAGCGGCAGTTTCAGTGACTTATTCAGCAGCGAGAGAAATCCAATATGTAATAGGCTTATTAAAACTAGCCTTATTGCTCAGAGCGCTGATAAACGAGGCCCCTCTGCATAAAGACTTGGCCCTTTATAGTGTTTGCACCTGCTCACTCATCTCTTCATTAACGTTATACCAAGATCGTGTGGAAAGTGCAGTTTGTTTCACTTCCTTTAGTTGGATTTTGTCTTTAAAAGTCTTCGCCGTACAGTAGGATTCAGGAATATTTAGTGCCCCTAATACCAGCACTAGTTGATGGATTGGTGCGAAATCAAAGCACGGACGTGTTGGGATTACTGTCACGCTGACTAAAGAGGATTTATTTATCACTTTCACAAAAAGCCTCCCGTAATAGCTCATCATGCCATGAATTTAATACTATTAGTACTAGGCACCCCCCCACATGACACGATACTGTCATCAGTGTGTGTGTCGGTGTTTCATCTTTTTCTATAACCCATCCAGTTTATGCTCTAATGATGTATATGGCATAATGTTATTAAAAAACTTAATAGATTTTTCCACTTTATCCTTTAAAAACGCATTTAAATAGCTTATGCTTAATACCAATGTCAAACCAGTCTTCAGCCTTTCTGTAAACATGAATATAAAGTCACCTCAAAGAAATGTTTTGCATTTTCTTCCCTTTTACTTGTAACCAAATGCATTATGTGTCTTCTCTATTGGTGTTGACTTCCTGGCCGGGGATTGTTGCATGACCCATTCGAGACACGCACGATAATATTCTCATTAGCGCTGTCCACGGAGGAAGCGAACAACAGCCAGTCGTTGTTCAAGTGGCCACCCAGCCAGATGGCAGAACTGAGTTATACATATTATAGATGTATGTATCACCTTAGTAGCCTGAGGCATTCTAATAAATACAATTTAGTATTTTAAATTAAGAATGTTATGTCCCACTACTCACATGACAACTAGTTCTACAGAAAATAAACTACATGTATTAAGAGTTTTAAAAATCTGTTAATGTCAGAAATCACCTTCCTTTGTGATGGAATAAATGCTTTAGCTTGTTGCCATTGATACACCATTACTTTGAAATCACCATCGCATGAGATTATCATCTCTTCCTAGCTTTTTGGGAATGATTCAAAATTAAAATCAGAGGGTGCTAAATCCAGATTTTAAATTTGTGATGTAAAAGTGCTTTTCCAAAGTAACTTACAGTACAGTTACAGTCTGAAATTTGTGTGATTGATGCTTAAGGGCTTGGCTCAAAGGCGCAACAGCATTTGCCCAGAGCCAGTACTTATACTTAATATTTAAATCAGATGATGCTGTCCTGATTATTTAAGGCATTACACACTTGCACACACATGCTGTGTCAGTCTGGTGGAGGCTGGTCGGTGTGCTGTAGCGCCCCACTCTGATCAAACCGAGGCTTAATTTCGGGAAAGTTATTTAGTTTAAGTGCTGGTTGAGCAGGCTGCACAGGTCTGGCCGAAATGGAGATAAATGGCCATGAGGAAGGCTGGCCTTCTATTCTGTGGCAAGGGACCAGCTTGCAGCCTAGTGGCTTTTGCACATCTGTCTCTTTTAGTTATTCACATTCCTACATAGAACTGCACACATATGTACACAGCAGCTCCCTGTGTTGATGGGATCTTGGTACCCAGTAACTTCTAACCATGCATCGACATGAACATCATTATTAGTCGTTTTCCTGCGGTATTTTTGTTTGGTATTGATTGATGCCATTTAACATAAACCTAGATTGACAAATGTGCTTTATTTATAAACGTTTGCTTAGAGTGTGCAATATTATATCTGCTAAAACTCTGTTTAAAACAAGATATGGGGCAGTAAGCAAGATTTGGGTTTCAGCTTAACTTCTCAGTTAGTAATTTGTGCAATAATTATCATGTACGCCTGACTTCTGATTGGTAGATCAAGTTGTGTTAGTTTAGATCAATTCTAAGGCTCATTCTATATGCTATATAAACCATATGAGTGATCTAGAGCGGTGGTTCTGTATGTTTGAGGTATCTGTTTCAGGTTTATGGGTATAACCAGTGTCTAGTTAAATGCTTTAGGGACTATACTGTATGTTATGGAGGATCACCATTGTGGCTCGCTTATTTAGAGAAGGATCGTGATACCCTGGTAGAGCAGTCCGGGTTCTTTCTCTGTGGAGTTTGTATGTTCGATGTGTGACCTCATGAGTTTCATCTAACAGTCCATGCAGTAGGTCTAAAAGACAGGAGCTGGCATTAAGAAGTATAAATTAAAAGCTAATTAATCTTGTGTGACCATTTAGTGACCGAGTTATGTTAAAGTGTGTAAAATATGGCATTACAAATGCCAATAAATAGATTTAGTTGAATCAACGTAAAGTCAGCTGCAGTAAAAGAGATGAAGCGTTGACAGGGTTATGTTGTCTGGACGCAATGCAAAATGCATATTTTAATGCGATTTTAATAAACATATAAAGATGAACTTGAGACTTGGGACCATATAGTTCCCGAATCTTAAGGGGACACTGTAGTTAGGTATATGGTTCGTACTTTTACTACGTCCAAGCATTTTAGCATAAAGTATTTTACCACTATATTGCTCAGTGCTATTGAAAAAAATAATTACTCTGGAGATAATCTTTAAATAATATTTACTTTGTATTAATGATTATATCCCCATCATATCCATATCATATTAGATTAATGTTAAACAACATCTTATATAGCGGTCAAAGCGATTTAGGCTGGCTGGTAAATGATACCAACAATCCAGCACTTCTAGATTGTCACTTAGTTTTTATGCCCCTGAACGAGGTGATATTAAGGACTCGATTACTTGAAACTCAGTATTATTAAATTCTGCTGTACAGTAAACAGATTATATTTTCTGGTGTTGACAATGCACCAAGCTTAAACAGACTTGTCACATGTAGCGCTGGATCACCGTGTGATCTATACAGTGCCAAAAGCACCATAGCCCAGCTGTTATGGTTAAACAGATTTGCCTACAGCAGCATCTATTTTAGTTGTTTGGTTTGAGAAAATGGAACTACTTCAATATTTTCACGTATTCATGCAGCAAAGTCTCCTGTGTGATAAGTGGTACCATTTTGCAGGTGTAATCTGTTGGTCCAGAAATACACACCGTATTTGGTACCAATCCATTTTTGTACTTATTTATACACTCATACATTTTTTTTATTTAAAGACAAGACACTTTTCTTTGACATAGACCTCCAAAGCAAAGTCAGGTTACTAGGTAAGAAATGATTGATATGATGGTGCATTTTGAATGTTTAAATATCTAAACCTTTTGAATACCTGTTCGTCCGTTTAACATACGGTTTAAACCCATATAATGTTCATTCTTCAGAAGATGCTCAGATAAATAGGAAGGTTTTGCCTGGAAGTGATAACCTATTCCACATCAATATTGAGGATAATGATCTGATGTGATGACTACTAACAGGGGCTGCTAACATGAAATGAAAGGATCAGTTCATATGAACAGTTCGAGTAGTTTAAAGTCTCACAAGGTCTACAAGGTGTTGTACACATCTATAGCACATGTTCCACTAATGTAATAAATATGTTATTATGCCATTGAGAATCTACAGTTTTTATATGATTGTTGTGGATTGTTTTGATATTAGGAAAATGTGGTTCTCGTGGTTGGTTACATTCTAACTCCTTTTTTTGTTTTTGTGTTTATGCTGTCCACTTTGTGTTCCCGGTCATTTAAACATGGGCAAAGCTTTAAATAAAATAATTAGTTCTGTGCTGTTAATTACAGTATGTGCCAAGTTCTGAAAAGTAAGAAAGGACAATCTAAACACTTTGCTTTAATAGTAGAGGGCAGATTTGTCTGCTTTGCCTGAGGATGTTCTTTCGACGTGACCGCTTCAGGAAATACATAAATCCTACCGCTCTTTTATTCCTCTTTTATCTGCATCCACTTAGTTTCCATGGTGATTGTATT
Organism: Ammoglanis amapaensis; assembly: GCA_028566735.1. Classification (NCBI taxonomy): domain Eukaryota; kingdom Metazoa; phylum Chordata; class Actinopteri; order Siluriformes; family Trichomycteridae; genus Ammoglanis; species Ammoglanis amapaensis. Next base: position 3,584,033 of record JAOUQU010000002.1, read on the forward strand.
TATGTGGCTGCAAACCTACATGCTTTAGGTTGGACATCTCGTAGTTGTTGCCACACTGTTGTTTAGAGAAGCAGAAGCCCAGGCTTAGACTCCAGAACACTTTCAATTCATCTTGTACAACCTGGCGACACATTTCAGTGTTTGTACAAAGTCACTTAACATAAAGCAAGTTTTGAAAAGGGTACAATACACTCTACCCATGATACAATCTTTAATGCACAAATTATAACTTGTTTTCTTTTCTTTTAAAAATCTAATAAAATACTGTATTTGAGCTTTTATTTATTTACATTATAACCGATGATAATAATAATTACAATTTATTTATCAAAACAAATAATAATTCTAATCCAACATTATAAAAATACGTTAATAATGCAAATAACCAAAGTATTTTACGTTTGGCTGGAAAACCTTGTACTTGGCAACCTGGCGAATGTCAATAGTGTAAGTGTCCTTTGCTTTTTAAAGTGAATATTGCCTAATCATTAAATGAGCTATTAGTTTGTGGCACATGTACTGATGCTGAACCTTCTCATAGTGCATCATTTCTGGGGTTTTGTAGACTTTCCAACTCTAGTGTTTAGTGTGGTGTTTCTTCTTAGTATCTGTTAGCTAAGAAAAGTGTGTCTGGAGAAAATCACTTCAAAGTGCTGCAGAGCTGAGGCTTTACATGTATAGGAGCAAACATTTGCTTTCTTTGGAAATTAGTAGCTGTTATGTGTTGGGGAAATAGCAATTGAATAAAAAATGCGGTGAAACAGCAGGCAGGGTCGCGGTTGTTAAGTCTCACAAGCAATTCAACTTGGAAAGTAATGATCGACCACACGGCTAATGGGAAATGTGGTTAAAGCAATAGTTATACTGCATTTCAGACCGCCATCCGTCCAATGAGAACACTCTCCTGGTTGAAGTTGAAGCTCGCTGTAATTGTTTTCTTGACCATCACTTTCTATTTCACACATTCTATTTGACAACTCATCACACCTCCTCCACGACCTGCTAGTCAGGAGCACTTTCAGCAACAGACTCATCCAACTCCACTCTAACAATAACGGTACAACAGCAAGCTCAAACCGTTTCAGGATGTGATTGAACACAGTTCCATTATCCACAGATAATGTTATAATACCAAGATGCTGCATTAGTATCGTTTGTGTCGTATCATTTTAACTCCAATTCTGATTTTGGCAGGGTATTTGGGGAGTAAACTGGTCCGGGTCTTTTCTGCCTGGAGTTGGCATGGTTCTCCGTGGGTCTTGGATGCCTCCCACAGTATAAAAGCATTCATGTTTATAGGGGAGACTTAATTTTACTATAGGTATCTAATCAACAGGATACATAAACCAGTTCATTGTGGTGATAGTCCCAAGCCTGGATAAATAGGAAAGGTTGTGTCTGCAAGGGCATCCAGGAGCAGCTGAAAGTATGTAACAATAAAACAATTTGATTTTCATTCTATGTTTCTTTTTTATTCTATTTAAATGCATAATTTCATACAATATATCCTGTAACTTTTTATTAAAAGTATTTTGAACTGCTTGATCTATTCACTCACTCAATAATAATATTTCTGTCCATTTACTTTACCCAGAGGCTCTGTGAAAGTAATCAAGCTAATAATAATAGCCATTTTTAAATAAATTTTGTAGGATCCGTTGCAGGTCTCACCAATTACATGGAAAACGGTCTAAAGTTGCCCGATCTGGACTTGATGTCATAAAGTGCAACTGAAGCAGTTCTTATCATCAAGTAGATCATGTACTATTGTAGCAGTATACTGAGATACTGGCCATCTTCTAATCCAAATAGAAATTGATCATGTATAATAATAATAATAATAATTGGTATTAATAATAATTTTATTTAGAGCACTTTTTAGGACATACAACGGCAGTTTACTAGTAAAACAATAAAACGGTAATAAAAACACCCAATACATTATATTATACAACACGTTATATATACCGAAAATAAGTTAAGAAACTCTAAAAGAGATATGTTTCTCTTTTCACTTAAATGAAGAAAGTGAAGACCGAATCCCATAGCTTTGTAGCTATAAACTATAAGCTTTGTAGTAATACTAATGGTGTCAATGAATATTGTTCTCACGGTATCTCAAGTTAGCATGTTGATGCCTCATCTGTCTAAATAGTTTTTGAAAGTGAAGTATAAAGCTGTTTAAGAGGTAAAATGTACAACATTAACTGATACCATTTGGCATGTTTAGACCAGCATGCTGGTCCCACCAATTGACTTTATACCTAAAAATGAAGTGCAGTCTATTTTTGGAAAGCACTTCAACTGACACGTTAACAAATGCAGCACTTACAGCAAATGTTGCATTTAGACTTACATGAATATGTATTTCTATCTATAATTCACTTTGTCCTTAGCTTTCCTTCTCTTTCTCTGCGTGCGTACACACACACACACACACACACACACACACACGTGTGCATATTTGTGTGTGTGTGTGTGTACAACCTTTAACAAGAGTGCTCTGGTATTAGCTTTATGGACTGAACTGTATGGACTGCAAGTTTGATTTTGTCATTTGCGAGTATGAAGTTTAAGAGAACATACGTAGTGATTCAGAACCCTGTCATTGTGTACTGAACTCACCACACTTAATCTTAGATCAAGCTTTCTGATTCTTTTAACCAGATACCCGTGGCACAATATGCGAGATGTTGACACGTTCCCGTACCCAGCGAACGTGCTAATGGCTAGAATATGGAGCACATTAGCTGGTAATGTCAGCCACTTTTAGACTGGTTGTTAGGCACTGTTGTATTGAATTGTGATTATTGAATTGTATTATGACATATTGTCCAGGAGTTTGGAGAGAGACTCCATCTTTGTGATTAGGTCTTATCTGATTAGTTTTTTTTCCCTCTTCCAGGTTTCTTTATTCCTTTCTGAGAGGAATGTAGTGTAAATGTGCTGTGCTGAGTGATCCGGTATAGATGTGACAGTTCCAGATTTCTTCTTTTTATTCCTTTTTTCTGGTCTTGACCTACTTTATTTCAGGGAAAAACATTTTCTATGAATTTATGTCTGTTTTTCTCAGTTCTTAGCAAACATACCTAGCTTTCAGTTATTGACCCTCTCCTGATATATTTTAGTTTCATTTCTCTACCAGTACCTTGGTCTGCGCGTGCATAAATGATGAATGGTATAGATTTCTGGAGATGGGTGGGAGGTAGGACTGGAGAAGTCTCTCTGTGCGTATTAAACCGTGAAGGTATAAAACTAGCACCCTGGCCTGTCTTCTTATCGTGACCATGCCCTGTATCTTTCCAAATACACCCTTTGAGGTACCAGCTTTTCAAGTGCATGCTGTATGTTAAAAAGGTGTCGGCCAGGTGACTGTTGGAGTGGGGTTTGATTTGTACCTTTGACCTTTTTTACCCACTGTCTTGCTTCATGGCATCATGATTAGAGGAAACGGATAAATCACCAGGACTAAACTTCTGGCCTGCCAGACTGCACTGTTGCCAAATTACTAGGTAAGATGGGTGATAGCAAAATTGTTACAGACATGTGTGAAATGAATGATGGTGTAGAATTAGGAAGAGGTATTACAACACCAAATCAGAAAACATTTAGGACACTTCAACCCCACGTATATGAACAGACCTGAATGCACTCAAGTAAAAAATGCAACAAAGTTACTTTTACCACGCCCTAGAATTTGCTTAGTTTTTTCATTAATCAATTTAACTCACCACTCCTAAATGATATCCTCCTGTACAAAAAAATAATGAACACATGCTACACTAGCTGTTCTTGCATGGTCCAGATACCAAAAACTTGTTAATGTTTCATTCTCCTTTTTCCAGCATGAAGCTTTAATGTTTTTTTGAAATTATACGATCCAAGTCAAATTAAGTTCATGCAGGTCCATGTAATCTGTAATTCTGGAGCCTGAAGCAACAACATCCTGTGAGGATGGCATTGCTGCTGTCTTTAGATGTGGACAGCAGTAATTATCCAGCTGGTGATGAGTTGTGATTGACACGTGTATTTGGCGTAGTCCATATGAACTATTCATGAGCTTCATAACCGCTATAATTAATTGATTCATATGCCTATAGGCGTTTAAAAAATATATTAACTAGATAAGATTATGAACGCTGCACACTTTCATTGCTAGTGGTCGGAAATCAGAGCAGTTGGGTTGTAAGAGATGAAGTCACTGCATTCTGGGATTGGTTACAAGTATTTTTTTATTTACACAAGCATCAGACATTTTTACAGCTCAGGACAAACTATGTTTACTACAGTGTTCAGCATTTGGCTCGGGTCGTTTTCATCACTTTTCTGTCTATTGCTTTTTCTGAGGTGTATTTCTTCTGTATTTTGTCATATTTTTCAGGCTTTTTGGGGTCTCAGGTAGGAGTGAAACTAAGACTAGTCCTGCTGCTTTACTGCTACAAGTTGCTCTCGGGCTCTGAATAATTAAGTGTGTGTAAAGATTGATGTGCAAACATAGCAATATTAGGCATTCAACACATTTTAGTAATATGTTTCGAAAAAAAAATGTCAGTAATAGAAACGTTGTAATATTTGGTTGTTTGTGTGTCTGGACTGGGGTTCAAACCCAGGACCTTCTTGCTGTGCGGGGTTGGTGCTACCTACTGGATACTTGAGCTATTACTGTAGTTTGTTGATTAACCTCCACCACCGAATAACAGTAACCGACCGGTTCCCAGTACTTATTTCAAATAAGTGCCTCTGCTTAACAACAGCCACACTGAGTTATGCTTATTAATGCTAAAGAATACCATAGATCAGTCGGCTAGTGCTTGACTTTAACCGACATTGCCATGCTGAAGTGACAGTTATTATTTACTTACAAGTGTACTCAGCATAAACATCAGCATCATTTCAGTCTTATATTTGGTGTTTATCAGTTGCTTGATGTGATGCTAACCACATCCTTATCACCTTTTTATTTCTCCTTTTTTATTTAACTGCAACGTAAATATTTTTGGTTTTCTGATCTATTTATGCATGGCTTTTGATAAGATTCTTCTGTGGCCCTGAACAGAATGTCAGTGTGAAGATAATTGTTTTTAGCAATTATAATTTCTCAGCCTATGTTAAAATGAGGCAAGGCAAATGTATTTATATAGCTTCTTTTATACACAGTAGCAATTCAAAGTGCTTCACAAGGGGGAAAAGGCATTAAAATATTTAAAAGCATTAAAACATTTAACATCCTTTCATTTTGAATGTTGAGGATTAGCTAGTACATGCATTTTTCTAGCCGTTGTAACGTTTTAGTTCTGAATGATTCAAGCCCCATCACTTGTGGATTGATATTGTTGTGCCTTTGATCTAGGCTCTGAACCCTCAATTGCATACGCAAAATTTTGCTGCTTTTCTGTAAGGTGCTTAGCATGCTGCTAAATGTTGGTTGAGCATGATTCACCACTGCTTTTAAATCACCACAGGAAATCTTTAGTGTTTCAATGGTTTATTATTATTAATTCCTGATGTAGTTGTGACAGGTTGTATTTGCCTTTTATTTTTTTCTGTTAAATACATTTTACTATTTTTATCACATTTGTATTTCTAAAAATGCAATTATTTTGCTTTAAATTAGATACAATATTAATCCTGAGTGGGGTATACCGGTTGGTCAGGTAGGTTTTGGCAGAAAAGTTGCTGGCTTTACGTACTCAAGTCACATGCACAGCGTTTGGAAAGAAGATCTGGCTTGCTTCATTTTTAAATGAATATGGATGAATATTTTTACCTATGTCAAAATATAAATACCTGTCTGCTCAGTCACCCACCGTCAGAGCAAAGAAACTATACTGAAATAACTAAACTGAATAAGAAGAGAAAAGAACTCGCAAGACTTTATTATATCCATCCACTCTGACAGGAGACGTGGCACTCTTTGGGTTTTTTATCAAATCATTAAAATTCAGCTTTAAGTAGAGTTTGAAGATTCATTAAAAGATTCATAATTTACTACAACTATTTTTTTCTCTTATCTGGACCACTAATAATGGACATCAAACTCTTTTAAGACTTTCTGTCTTATGAACCTGGAACATTTTACTTGTAATTAAATGCAGACTAAGATCTTGTTAACATGATTAAAGTTGAACTTTTAAGAAACTTATCAAACTGCTTCCTTGTAGGTCTTACAGTAAGCTCTAATGGCAAAGTCTTTTATTTAGTGCCGCTGGCACGTACAGGGAATTATGCTTTTATTCGGAGAGATTTTATTCAAGTTAGACATCAAGGCTTTAGGTACGTGCAGATTAACTAGTATTCTTAACTCGTGTTAAATTGAATAAAAAAAATCTTTAACATTTTTATTTATTTATTTTTGCTTTACTGCAATATTTTACTTAGTATAGTGTATACAGTATAGTGTTATTGTTCTCTATTATTTTTTCTTTGTTTTGTGTAATGATGTTGCTGCTTGAACTTTAATTTCCTTGAAGGAACCTCCTAAAGGGATCAATAAGGTTCTACTTGTCTTTTCATTCATCCGTCCATCCATCCATCCATCCGTCCATCCATCCATCCATAAGATTTATAAAGAATTGTTACATAGTAGTTTAGTGGATACCACTGTTCTTTCACAGCAAGAACAACCTACTTTGGTTCTCCAGCATTCAGGTGCAAGTCAAGTGAATCAAAGATACTAAATTGTCCATGTGTGTGTTTAGTGTAACCTTGTGAGCTGATGAACTTTGTGTAACGAGCAAATTTGTCATTCATTATAGGAACCAAAGTGTAAAGCATGAGCACTGAGTAGCATTTACATCTACCTGCTTTTTGCGATATTTTATAATGTGCATTAAAAAGATCAAAATTTGAAAAAAATACCCAAATATCGCAAAAAAAAATGTTCAAGCGTGATTAAAGTTTAACTATTCCATGACCAAAATATGAAAAAAGTGGATGGAAATGGCTTTTGTGAGTAAAAGATGTTTATTGATACTTTGATCGGACTGTTTTATTTTTTTTGTCCGTATTTTGGAGTAGGAACAGCACGAGAAGAGGAGACCTATCCTAATACATGCATGATTGTGCTGGTGGTGGTGATTTCGGTTCAGTTTAAGGACCTCGGTTAATATGTCAGTCAGTAAAACGAATCAGACGCACGCTTGTTTACATAATTGTACTTAAAGTAGTGGTGGGACTCGATTAAAAATTTTAATCGAGTTAATTACAGGGTCTGTAATTAATTAATCGCGATTAATCGCAAATTAATCGCAATTATTTTGC
>JAOUQU010000002.1:3599615-3621761 GCA_028566735.1 Ammoglanis amapaensis
TAGTTGGAGTTCCGATGCAAAGGATGCCGGGAAATGTAGTCGGGAGTAAGACACGTGAAGTACCGCGGACATCGGTCCGGTGTTCGGTGATCAGCAAACTCCGTTACGCGAATACAAAGGTTCCGCCTCCAAAATGCGATTAATCGTGATAAAATTTTTAACGCGTTAAAATCTTTGTAATTAATTAATCGAAATTAATTTAATTATTAGCTAAGTTAAAGTCCCGACCCTAATATATATATATATATATATATATTTTGCTTCTTCAACATTTGACAATGTAAGGGGCAATTTCCATATTACCCAAACGTATTACATTTAAGTTGTTATGGTTGCCAGGGTGGTTTAATTAGTGCAAGAAAGACAAACACCCTGGACATTACGCCACACTCATGGCTGAAGTTTCCTCCGATGGTCTAACAGAAAATGCAGACAGGTTAATTGGAGACAATTGTCCTCTATGTAGCTAGTCACTAGAATGCCTGAACAAGCTCGTAATAAAGCCCATCCCAAATCCCGATGAAAAGGAAGGGTTGTGCCACAAATGTAAATCGATAATGTGGGTTATGATACATGGTGGTGACTCCCAATGGGAGCGGCCGAAAGAAGAAAAAAGAAATAATAAAAATATATAGTGCCACCATGTTAGTGTTAGCAGACTTTCAAATTTTTGGTTTAATTTAGCCTGTCTGGTTAGTAATAACAGCTGCTGATTGAATTTTTGTTCCTTCTTTCAAACATTAATGTTCGATGCACTTGAGCCAATAAAGATTCCCCCTTTCAGCATAATTATAGTGTCATTGGTGTCACAACAACTTTATTGAGTAAAGCGTCTTCTACTCATGAACCATGTAATTATCTTTAGCTATAGACCACAATAGCAGCCAGTCGGCTTTGTTTCAGCTGTTTTCAGTATTTAAGTATATAGGAGACTCTTCAAATGTGTCGGTCAGTGAAGACATCATTTAGAAACACCATGGTGGGGAGGAGCGGGTAAGCAAGAGAATAAGAGCAAAATCTTCTCTTCTCTCTTATTCTCGGTTACTCCTGGTTTGGCCAGAGGCCAGGAGGAGAGGAGTGAGCTGTCTGAAGGATTTGGTGTGTGTGTGTGTGTGTGTGTGTGTGTGTGTGTGCGTGTGCGTGTGCGTGTGCGTGTGCGTGTGTGTGTGTGTGTATGTGTGTTCGTTCTGGGGGTTATGCATGATCCTTGGCTCAAGTAATTGTTCAGCTCCCAGGTGATTGAGGCTTTTATGCCATTAACCGTGTCTGTCCTGCCACTGTGTGTGCCAGATCCTTAACGAGCCGGTGCTGCTAATTTTGAAGCTAATACTGAGCCGTTCCACCTCACTGGGCTGCTCACAGCAGGTGCTGCTGAAATGGAGAACGGTGGGATTGACAGAAAACTGAGAATTCTATGAATACGTTCTAAATATGTGTGGGGGTTTTTCCGGCTTGGACAAACTTGTAGAATTTGGTCAGTTTAGAGAAAAGTTATTGTGACTGCAGCTTAGAATCATCTGGCTTCCGATGTGCGGTTCATCTCCGCCAAGTTTGAACTAAAGGCAAGAATGTGTTCATTTACAGTGTTTCCTTCTTAAAATGTTAATAATACATAAATAAATATTTTTAAATGCTGCCCTAGGTGATATCCTAGAATTTTATGCTGCAGCATAGCAGCAACAGCATAGAGTCTTACCTCGGGTGCGAATCTCGACCAGTACAATGTGGTGTAGGTGCGCTGGGCTTCCTTTAGCTTCGATTACGACACACATTCGCTGTAGCATCATTTCCACAAGCGACTACTAAGTGTTGAGACTTTTAGCTCTGTCCAGATTAGCATTTTTTAGACCACTGCATGTCTTCTCCAAAGATCCTAAGTAGGATTAAGGTCTGGACTCTGTGGTGACCAATCCATGTGTGAAAATATGTCTCATGCTTTCTGTAGCAATTACAGGAATTAACAATTTAAAATAAATTATTTTATAAATGTGTTATTTCAAAAAGTATTTAACAAAATGTAACAAACAATGCTATAGACTTGCAGAGGGCAAAAAATACTTTCCAGTGACTGGGATGCCCTTCGACTCATTTAAAGGGCACATAACCCTTGGTTAGTCATCAAATGAATGTCAAATGGCAGCAGGGGTAAAATCCAGGGTGAGTGGCTCACTACAGACTCCCAGGGGAAAGTGATTTCAAGTTAGGAAAAAAAAACCTTTAGTATTGAGCAGCAAATAATGTTACATTTTACTCACATTCTAGTTTAATGTAATAACAATTTCACTGTTTAGTAGAAATAATGTTAATCAAAGTACTGAATTTATAAAACTTACAGTAAATAAAGCAAAGTGAATAGGAATTTTTTTCCCCTTGTCATTGAACCCAATCAGTGTCATGAATCATATTTACATACACTAGTGAATATACATTATGAGGAAACTGTGAGGAAGTAGTGAACATGATGGGCAGCCCTAGCAGCGGTGCTTGGGGAGCAGTTAGGAGTTCGGAATCTTCCGATTACAAGTTCAGTTCTCTAAACACTTTGCCATAGCTTCCCATAACAACATTAGATATAATCTGTGTACTGATAAATCTTGTCTCAATGTAACCAAATGTGTAAATCCTACCCAAAACCCCAATAAACAAAGCAATAAAATGGTTGTAGTGAATTGGTTGTAAAATGGTTGTATACTATGCTGTGATACTGAATCATTGTTTGTTTTTAGGTAAAAGTCTTAAAATATAATCCACCCATGTTTCATTCTATTTTGTCTCTCACTCTTGCTTCGTCTTTCTTCCTTTTTTTTCTCTGGGGAGATGCATAAAGATCAGCTTAGTCTATCGATACACCCAGCCTGGAGGTGTCGGCTGAGTGATTGGAAATTGCTGCAGGACTCGAGACATTATCTGATGTCCCATCAGCAAAAAGCACGTTTCACTCTTTGATTTATTAGCATTGCTGTTTGTGTTTTCAATCTTTTTTTTGCATTATAAAGACTTCAGCTATCTGCTTCCTCCGCCTGAAAACAGGCTTCATACCGAAAGCATTTACATTAGTTTGACAATAAAGTAAAAATACTTTAAATGCAATCAGTGCCCAAGTGGAACAGCAGGATTTTCTGCTAGCACCCCAACGACGAGAGTCTGAATTACATGGTTTGAAACTTTGGATGCCACCCACACCACTAAAAGGCACACACAATACTCTGTCTTAACTTCATTGTGAGCCAAAGAAGACTATTTAATATACTGGCAAATAGCAAATTTTGAAAATGTATTTTAGAGTAGCCATTACAACTCTGTTGTCTCGGTCTCTTTTTTACAGTACTGCAGGAATAAAAAATGGAAAATTTGGTTTAGCTTTACAAATATAACCAGCAGACTACACAAAAGATATTTGTGACTGTGGTAGCTTAGTGACTAGAGCCTCAGGCAATCAATTTAAATGCTTCAGGTTCAAATCCCAGCTCTGTTATTCAAGCAATGTTTGGCTTTTCAGCAAGGCTCTAAACCATGTATTTAATAAATGCTTCCTATTCTAGTCTGTTCTATCTTATTTCTTAAGCCATGCTAAGTGCTTCATGAATAATCCACCACTTGTGCAATAGCCTTTACTAGCCTGCAGAGGTCACATTTCCAGCATAAATAAAGAACCCTGGTAAATTCCCTACCTCAGGCAAGGTTGTGTTGATAGTGCCCTATTAGAGATTTCAATTTACCATTACCATTCTTATTTGTTTAGAGGTGTTTATAAGTGCGGCTTATTGGGTCACACTGTCATCTTTTTGTGGAGTAGGCATGTTCTCCATGTGGGGTTGTGTGAGTCACCTCCGATTTCCTCTAGAAGTCAACATTAAAGTGAGCTGAACTGAAAGTACACATTTGACCATGACTCATGTCATGACCTGTCTTGTGATGAATGAAACCAAAACATATAATTGAATAGATTTTTATAAATGGCATTTCAAAACTGTATTCCAAAAATAAAACTATAAAGGAACACTGAGACCTTCCTACAAATACACACAGAAAAATTTTGAAGCTTGCTTATTAGTAGAGTTTTGTTTTAGGGTCAAATTAAGGACAGTCGTGGTCTGGTAGTTGGAAAAGGTTGGTGACCTCTAGGTTAGTAGGTTTGATTCCTAGACTATTGTACAAAGGCACTCAACCTCTCACTGCTCCCTGGATGCTGTGGCTAGTGCTGCCAACTGCACTGGGCTCTTTTGGTCACTGTCATCTAGTGTCCAGTCTGTGCAGTAAAACATTTATACACACTAGTGAATACTAGTGTGTATAAATGTTTTACTGCACAGACTGGGTTGAATGTGGGGGAATCATAACAAGTGGCGACAGTGTTCTGTTCCATTAGAGTGTAATTGTTATAATTACATATTAAGTGCGTTTTTAACATTTATTAATCGTCCCAACAGCTGCACATGGTCCTATCCTAGGGGCAGACCAAAAGGATTCCAGCCCCACTACTACCAAGTTGCCACTGTTGGGCCCCTGAACAAGGCCCTTGACCTTCAATTTCTCAAAAACTGATGGTCCATTAAAACTGTAAAATGTCGCTTCTGCTAAATGTTGTAAATGTGTTATTATGAGTTACGACATATTCCTGCAATTATTGATGTTTAAAGTTAAAACAGAAACTATGTAAATGATTTTTTTTTTTTTTTCAAACAAAAACAAAATGTTCCATCATTTAAGCTTGTCTAGTCACCTGTGCCTTGATTTCTTAGGTGAGAGGCAGCAAATGGGATTTGACACAGCGCTCTTGTGTACCCCTAAAACATGAAGGGAGGGAGGGCTTGTGCTGGCGATTCTGCTTTTCTGGCATCACATTCGCCATGTAATCACATTGTGCTTGGCGTTCTTGGGCGGCCCTGGATAGGTTTATTCACGGCTAACGGGATTTGGTGAGTCACAGAGCTCAACGACAAAAAAGAAAAAAAGCTTTGCCATGTTTTTCGACTGCACTCATCATTTCACCCGGACAGGACATCAGCACTGTCGAACTCACTCTGAACACACAGCAGAGGACACCAGGAACCCGCGTGAAATTGTTTACATGTATCAGACGACTTGGTTAACATTGTTTTACTGCTAACATATATAGCTGAGGAAGAGGGACCAAATGTTTTAAAGGGGACACATATATGCTTGTTTAAAAAAAGAAAAAAAGTTAGAATAGGTCTCTGGGTCTCTTATAAAACATGTTCATGAATCACTTACATAAAGAGATCTTTTTTTTTTTTTTTGCTCTCACCAGTTTCACCTCTTTTTTAAACACGCTGTTTTGAGCTATATCACTTCTATGCTAATACGATGTTGCTGAAAATGCCCCACATATTCCATGTATCCACAACAGCATTAAATAAACAAAAAGTGTTAGCAGTTTTCAAAAACAGAGTTTTTTTTACCCCACTTTACATTCATGGATTTTTTTAAATAATTGGCACAAAACGGATGGATGGATTATATTCAAACTTGGAGCTTGTTGTCAAACTTGTTTTTAGGAACAGGAAAATACCAGGTGGAAATAGAAAAATAAGCTTTACGCGTATTTTAAAAAGTACTTTGGTGAAAAAGTTTTTTAAGTTTTAATTTACTGGTAGTAATATACTTTGAAATGAATCACACAAAGAATGATGTTGCGTTTTCAGGTACCACTGTATAATAGCATAAAAACATAATAACCAACACACCATACAAGTGTTAAGAAGTTCTGTATTTTTACACAAATGTTTTGCTGTACAGTTTCTGACCAAACTCCATCTGTTAAGACATGCTGTTAGCCAACCTTCTATTAGCAGGGACCATATGATCACTATTAAAGACTGTTCTTAACAGGTGTTCTTCTTTATCTTACTTTTTAGTGTCAGCTACAACTAGTAAAACTGATCTGACTGTAGCCTCATTAGTGAGGGTAGAAGTAACTTGGCCTAGAAACGTTTTTTGCGTTTTTTTACTGTATTTTTTACCACATTTATTAGGAAACAGCTTTGTCAGAGTTATAAGAGGTTACATACAGAACCGGTGAGAATAAACACTGGTATAATGTCTAAGATATATTACTCAAATGGGAATGCTGCACGTGTGATGATGATGTAGGGTAACCCTTGAATGCTATTTGCCACTGTAAATATCTTTATTATAGTAAATTGGCATTTTAAAAAGGTTTTAGCGCATGTGGAAAACAGTGAGGGTGAAAGGAGTGCAAATCAGAAGTGTATGTGAAATCTTGTTGTCTGAATTTAGCATCTTTAAGGATGCTGAACGAAGATTTAAGGGGAAAAGGATTATCATCATCATCATCAGTGGGAATACAGTCAACTTTATCTTAATTGATAAGATTAAGAAATAACAATTTTGCTCTATTACAAATGGAACAGACTAAAATAAAAAGGAATGCATGACTTTTGGTGTGTGCGTGTGCACTGTGTGGTGTTGTAAAAAGGATTTAAGAAATACCAGGCAATATATAGATTTCTCAGTAATAAGAATCTGTACTTCAGAAGCTGTTAGAACAATTTGTGGAGAGAAATTGGACTTTTTCCTTGAAAATAATAAACTCAATATATTAAAAGATTAGAGTAGGCACGCTCAGACTGAAAAATAAATGTGCCCTTCGATATAAAGAAGAGTAACAAAAACATCATCTTTGTTTTTGTTTTCTACTTTCTTACAATGTTGAATCCAGTATTTGTTCATACAAAATACTTACTCATTATCAATCCTTTAATGCTTGTTCAATTTATTTTTAGTTTCTAATCATATTCATGTTTATAACAACATTCATATCTAGTATGGTGTCATCAGGAAGTAGCACTCTCACCTCACACAAAGAAAGGTCTTGGGTCTGATCTCCAGACAGGAGTCCTTTCTTTGAGAGTTTGCAGGTTCGGTGTATGTGAGGGTTTCTTACATGAGCTCCGGTTTCTTCCCTCAGTTCAGGATTGTGCAGCCAGATCAGCAGAGGGCACTAAATAGTTTTATTTAGCCATTCGAATGCATAAGACAGGCATTAGTAGTGCCAGTCCCACATCCATGGAATTACAGTCAATAAATATGGTTGTCAGGAAGGTCATAAGGTTATATAAGTATAAAGTAAAGGACAATATAATAATATACCAAATCAGTACAGATCAGTACAATTCATATATATATTAGTTGTGTCTCTTTCTAAAGCTCTGACATCACACTCACTACATGTAGCATAATGACCTTTACATCGGACAGCTTTTCTTTTGTGTAGCTAATCTGCCAGCCTTGCTTCTCTTAATGGCCAGAAAGACATGCTACATGACCACTGACACTAGCTCTTAGAAGCCATTGAGATTATGTGACACCACCATTATGTGACGAAAATATTCCTAAGTGGATTGAAAAAAACACTTTGTTGTGCTCACTTAGCCGAAGGATAATGTTGGGCTTTCATTTTAAGGTGCACTCATTTTCTCTCCATTTTTCTATAAAAAGAAAATCTGTACGAGTCTATTTAAAGGATTCTAAACTCAGGCGCTGGTGGTTTATCAGGTGTAGACCAGAAGCTGGTATTTGTGTCCATAAAATTGCTGTCACTTTTTTCGAATGTGTACTGGTGTATCATATTATGTTTTTCCATGTCACTCTTTTATAACCAGTGATTATTTGCACTGTCCCGAACGTAACCATAGGATTTTTAAAATCGACTGAGCTGCCTTGCTTTCTTTCTATCTGCATAAGCAGCTTTCTAAGAAGATAAGTACCATTATAAATTAATCATTAGATTTTGAGGTGTATGAATGAGTTATATTCATGTTTGTTTACTCAACTTGGGTTGTTATGCTGTTCGAACCAATAGAATGAGGTAGCACAACTCTCAAGCCTGAACTTGCAAATAAATACACTTGCTGCACATCTATACAAATGAAACATCAGTAACATTTATTAACATGTGAAAACAACTATTCACTGGACATGTTTGTTTTGATTCTATAGAAGTGATGATATTAAAGGGGACATATTATGCAAAATTCTCTTTTTTCCAAAGTATTTTTGTATAAGTTATTAAGAATTATTGGTTATTAAGTTATTGGTATTGTGACGTAATAATTGTCATAGAATCACCCACGGTTTCACTTTTGAAGATGCATACACTAGACCATAGATGGATTTGAGAACTTGGATATGAACAGCAGGACTGATGGTGGAAACTGTTCCCACTGTTTAAGTCAGCAGATGTATGTGCTATAAGAGTTTTGTGTTTCCAGTTATGTTGAACTTTACACAGTCTAACTGCTAATATGGCTAGCGCGGTATCTTATCTATTCCAAATGCAGCACACAGTCAGTAGAATCATTTTCTAGTTCGATAATTTTTGAAAGTAATGTGTGTTTAAAAACCTCAGTTTCTGGACATATTCACATTTGTTAAACACAAATAATTGTAATTAAACACAATAAAAAGCATGTCCAGGTACAGCGCATTAGCACAGACGTGACCTAGTTCAAAACAGTGTATTCAGACAATGGCGGGATCGGTTGTGAACAAAACTAGTAAGATCTTAAATTTAAGAGTGATTGTGTGCAAAGAACATTGTCAACTTGAACATGTTTAGTAGAGCCCAGAGATCTATTGTAGCTTGTTTATAAAGAGGCATGTGTTCCCATTAAGACAGCTACGATTTAAAACCATTTACTTTGTTGTATCATGCATGTTCAAACACATCCAAAATGTGTAAAACATGCCATTCAAATTCTAATAATAATAAAACAATAATACAGATGGATGTGCATTCGTTTCCGTCTGTGATCCTGATAAGAAGCGTAATTCATTGAAACAATTTATGAACCGGTTTGCTGTATAGCTAGTTTCAGCTTTTACAGTGTCCTCAATCCTTGTGTTGTGTTTTGTGTTCCATTGTCCTGATCACCTTTGCTGTCTCATCGCTCTCCTGCATCAGTGTTGATGTAATAAAAGCTTTAACATTAATTTCAGGCAGTGTTCCAAGTGTGCAGCGTTTACATTCCTGCAGCCTCTTTAGCAAAACAAAAGAGACACAAAATTGCTTTCAGCCACGAGATCCCGCTGTGTGTAAGTGTTCGAGAAATTGTATTCAGTGTTGTTGGAGAGTGTATGCCACTAAACTATTGGGGAAGACAAGAGGACAATTTATTCCCAACGTGGCCTTCTGGAGAGCCTTTAGCCAGGCTTACAAGGCCAGTGCAGCAGAGAGAGAGAGAGAGCGAGAGAGAGAGAGAGAGAGAGAGAGTGTGTGCTCGCGGTGGGTGGGGCGAGGGGGGGAGTAAGCTGGATTGAACGTGCTAGGTCTCAGAAAAAGATCGTTCTCCTCCTACAGGGCTTTTGCATAATTTGATGCTTTTATTTTCAAATTGACCTCATGATTGTTGTCATAATCAATACATAGCACAGGCAGGCTGACATCGGCTTTTCATTCTCCTCCTCCTTGTCTCTCCCTTCCTCTTCCCTCATATTTGTTTTATTCCATTGTGCTACAGCAGGTATTACTTTTAATAAGCTTAACCCACAGCGAGAGGCAGAAGAACATAACCGCAGAGGTAGAGTTGTTTCACGTTCAGCCTGGCTTATTGTTTTTTTTTTCTCTCCTCCTCTCGTGCTGGAGTATGAATTTAAAGGAGAAGCTTAATAATGTTGATCAAACGTTTAGTGTTAAATGAAATGCCTGTATAATTACATGTACTCTGTAACCATACTGCCTTTTTTTAGCCTAGTGAGAAAGATGTTTAGTACTTGGAGTTAAATCGAACTAGAGCCACTTGTTTCATTAGCCATTAGTACTGACTGAATATATTCATAAATCTTTATAGTTCTAGTCAAACACATTTTGACACAAACGACAATGTGCATTATTGATTAGGCTCAAAGACTCTTTTATTTATCTGGGCTTGGTTCTAGTCTCCAATGCATTGGTTTATGGAGTTTAAGGCTGAGTTTATGTCCCGTTTTTAAAGAAATATCAATATATTTCCATATAGGTTATGACATTATTAGTAAATGTATTTGAGCGCTGGCATGTCGCGCACGAGCACTAGAGCACCAAAGTCATGTGATTTGCTCTCTAGCAGTTTTGTGTCCATGTGCTAAAGTCACGTGACCTATACTAACACACAATGCCATCTTTCTATAACAGTTCTGTAGCTGTTCGTCAAACTGAACTTAAAAAGAATGTGATGTAAATTACAATATCATCACATCACCCAACTTTACTATGTATGTGAGTGTGGCACGGTGGCTCAGTGGTTTGTCCTAGGTTTGATTCCTGAGTTGACCCGGGGTGAGTTTCTGTGTGGAGTTTGCATGTTCTCCTTGTGTCTGCGTGGGTTAACTCAGTGCTCCAGTTTCCTTCCACAATTTTAAACCTTGCAGGTAAGTCAAATTGAAGACACAAATTGTCCATCACTATGTTTGATGTGTCTTGTGTAATGAGTGATATGATTTGTATAATGAATAATCGTTTCTTGTCATTGGGTGTTACCTAGACGCGTAAAACATGACGTTATTGAATGAATAAACGACAACTATGTATATTAACTTTACTACGTTTAAAAGCAACTGAATCAAAATTAACCTTTTCATAGATGAAATAAAGCAGAACATTTTCCCATATGGGTTCCCATCGAGATAACATTTAGTTTAATTAGCAGAATACGTCTGACTTTGGCCTGTGTTACTAAAGCAGAACGGAGATTCAGAAGCTATTGATTAGTTCTGACATTTATTCTCTGATCATTGGTGTCATCTATTGCTTTAGGAGGCAGGAAGATAATCTAGAGTGACACTTTTAGCCTTGCTGCCTTTTCGATTTAGATGAAGGCAATTACTGCAATCCGAAATGATCGTTTGCACAAAAAGCGGCATCTTCCTTGTGTTCTTAGTATTGAAATTCACCAGGTGATGAGCTGATTTACTAAACAGTCGGATCTGGTGGAATGGACTGTGAATGAGTGAATAAGACCGTGAAAATGGTAAAATATCAGTGTGACACTGTGTTGTGTGTTGGTTTGTTATTAATCGTGACGCATGTCCTTTCTTTGTAATCTGTGAGGTTTTTTCTAATCTTAATTCCTTAGCAGCATTTCTTGCTTCTTAGGAACTGTTGTTTAGAGCTGCAAAGGTCCATCTAATAAAATCTGACACACTCACTTCTGTTTTATGTTTAGAACAAACTATTTTGTACAATATTGTTTACACCAGTGCCATTAATCCATGTTTGGCAATGCAAGGAGCTGGACACTGTGCTGACAGGAATGGTATGTGGTGATTAGTGCAGTGCTAATCACAAGGTCAGTGGTTCAAGCCTGCCACAGTTGAGCTATTGCGTGCAGTGTCTTAAGTCACTTGTAAAGGTCCAAATAAAGGTGTTAATAAAAATGAAAACAGAAAACTCATACTTAGTGTATTAAAGTAACTTTAAAGTATATGATTTGATTTGGATTTGTTGCCTAACACAGTATTCTCTTTTACCAGCCATGGTCCAGTATTGGTACTGGTGGGTTGTTTATTACCAAGCTTATAGTAAGATTAATTAATAGGAGGTCAATGTCAAATACTGCTTGCATGTCAAATGAACTTAGGTGAAAGCAGCATCTGGCATCATCTTTATTCTAATGTACATTTTGGGGAAATTACATCTTAATAAAACTAGTCTGTGGCAGCAGCCGAGTAGGTAAGCTTCAGAACTAGTAATTATAAAGTCTGGGCCATGATTACCAGGTAGCCACTGGTCTTTGATCAAGATTCCTTATTCTAAATTGTTTAATTTGTTTGTTTAACTTTAGCTCTGAGTCTAGCTTACTGTTTTACTGTTCTATGTTTGTTATGAACGTACAATGCACTTAGATTCATTTAAATCTGTACTTTGAGGGTGATGGTGAGTAGCACTGTTCCCTCACAACAAGAAGATCCTGGGATCAATCAATCAGTTTTCTCTTACAGTCGAAAAATCATGCACCCAGGGTAATAAGAGACACGGACTTGAATCCTTTCAATCACAAGCCAAGTTCTTTAAGTACCCGGACACTGCTGCCCCAAGGTACAAAAGTAATCAGGATTGACCATAATTATACAATTATAAATAAGGTACATAAATAATGACATGAGTGTATGAGGCAAAACAAATGTATAAGTTATGAATCTGTGTAAATTCTAATAAATAACAATTGTTATGAAAAAACAGTTTGAATGTTCCTCCTGGATCACATTATAGTCACGAGTCTGCTTCAGTCCAGCATCACTCCCACAGTCCAGTGTCGCTCCATTCTTTTCCTTTGAAAGGCACTTAAAAAGTCATCAGGAGTTAGTGTGTAAATACCTTCTATTGTCATTTTATGTTTGTTGCACTTACTCTCCTAGAACGTGATCTATGTGTCGCAGGGGTGAAGGTCACATGACCTCAGCGATTCGCAAAATATTTGACGGACCCACATAATGCTTTCCAAGTTTGCGGAACAAATGAAATTCTGCTGCTCTGTTGCACTTTGCCTCCAAACAACCATTACAAGTAGCTTTATATATTGTCTGAGCAGCCGACCATCAAATGGTGTTTTCCTTCTGGTGCCAGAGCGGTCTGAGAGATTGAGCTGAGCTCTCTGCCACCAGGATAATCGAGCTGTCTGTGGATAAAACCAGCTTATTCTAGTTTTCAGCTTGTAAAAGTTCATAAACAGTCTGTGTGCACTAGATTAAGCAGGCTGACGGAGGATTCTTCAGACTGGTAAAAGTGTGGACAGCCGTACAAAATTACATACATTGTAAATGAATGGCCAAAGGGCAGAGAAGAGCTGCAGAATTCAAGGCTGCTTCTGAACACCTGATTTGCATATTCAATATAAAGCGAGCTGACAAAAAAACAAAAAAAAAACAAGCCTGAACACTTGAATGTGTTTATATTTGATGTGCGAGCTTCATTTTCACTTCACTTTTGTGTTTTTGTTATCTGCTGACTTTATAGATATTAACAATTTGATCCTTCCTCGGTGACGAACAGCCAGTCTTTGTACTGCAGGACCTTCTTCCTTGCAGCTTTCACGGAGACCAATTTTGCATTTGTGGTGGTAAAAAAAAATTAATCTAAGTGCTGGCCGGTGGGGAACGCAGGGGATCTGGTCTGATTTATTGCAGACTTAATTCAGAATGGCTGGAGATGATGAACGCCAGCGAAAGTGGGCAGTTACACGTTGAAAGTATGAAACTGGCTGTTCCGAGGTGTGTGATTGAAAATCACATAAATCAGGAAACTCAACTCTCAGAGCAGAGTTCTACAAATCTCTAAACAAAAATCTGCACTCTGTATATTACATTATTATTGGAGCGTTGCAGGCCGTATGCCGTTGCTTGCTCTGTAAATGCTGTGGATTTATGGGCCTTTCAAGAAAAAAAAAAAACGATCTTGCCTCACATTACAAGCACATTTTCTCCACTTGTTTCTAGCTACAAAAATCATATAAATATCATTATGGTAATATAACCATAAACTAGTGTTTTCTTAAATAATTGTCACTTAATACTTACTTAGATCATGTGCCGTGATCAGAATGATTGACCGCATCAAATACTCCCTTCATTTAATACTCCCTGAATTCAAATCGTGTGCATTCGACTTAGCACTATGTACGGAGAGCCACACCCTGATCAATGTACTCCTCGTCTCCAGATGCAGATGCCATCAATCAGCCAGCAGAGATCGTCCGAGATCAGTCATCTGAGACAGACCACATACAGCTTTTTAAATCCCACCCCTATTCGAACAACATGCCAGCCATTGTTCACGTAACTATTCAGACAGGCAGGCTGACAGAACTGCACCTCGATATGAGAGGATCCTAGCACTGTCGTCTCACGGCAAGAAGTCCCGGGTCCGATTCCAGGGTTGACCCGGGGCTTTCTGTGCGAAGATTGCAAGTTTTTCCCAAGTCAATGTGGGTTTATTCCAGGCGGCAAAAAAGTGCAGTTAAGGCAAATTGAAGATACAAAATTGTCCATAACTAAGTTAGATGTGACTTATGTAATAAATGACAGCCATAGATGTTACAAATAATTGTAAAACATGACGGTAATAAATGATTAATCTAATTCTTTATCAGAATAATTCTGTAGCCATTATTAAGAAGCATTCTGCCTTATTTTATTTCCAGCTATATTATTCCAATTAGTAAGATGTCTTGCTTGCCATTTAGATCTCTGGAAAATGGCAGCAAGGCATTTACAGAAACACATCAGAGAGCTTCGTCTGAGCTAATAACTTCGACAAACCTTCTGGATTGCAGTGACTGAATCAATTATACGCTAAGGTCTCTCTACAGAAGTAAACATTCAGTGCAACTGAAATATAGCTTCTGAATGATCCTGTCTTGTAACCTTTTCTGCTCTCTTAGTACCAAGCCCTGTGTGATTGATTTTAGAAACACTCATGAATTCATCAGTCCTCTTAAACCCACTTGATGGCTCCTGTTAAGATATGAAGAAAAAGTGTGTTGATCACAGGGAGACCGCCAGCACACTGCACTGAACCACATTGTTCTCATCTAGTGTGGATGACCAAATGCATGCGGCTACTTCCCTTGTGTCAGAGGACGGCTGGGTTTGCTTAGTTCTTTTCAATCCAGCCGGGTTTAGTATTAATTTTTGTATTTTCATTTAATTTAAGACTTTTCCTGAGCAACCACTGTCTATACTTTCTCACCCTAACCAATGTTGGGGAACAACATTGGGTGCGGAATGTACTGGGAAATGCAAATACAGTAATAAAAATACAGATTCTTCTAATGACTTTGACTTATTTGATTAGACACAGTTGGAACCTAACCAATTTACCAGTGCTTGCACATACATTAACTGCAACAAGAGAAATAAAGGATGTATTGTTTCAAAAATACATTTAAATTTTTAGCATTTAGCAGACACCGTTATCCAAAGCGACTTATTACTACGTTGGAACCTCCGAAGAGTTAAGAGCCCAGTAGCAACTTGTGGTGTTGGTGGTAGGGCTTAAACCTGAAACATTTTCTGTTTCTATCCTAGTACTTTCACTGCCATAAAAAGAATACAAATAGGACTATTAAAAGATCAACAGGCATTTTATGAAAATGGTACTAAGATAGCAGTGAGGTATTGCACCAGCTTTGAGTCAATCAAGAAAAGATATGGTTAATCAAATCATGGACTTATGTTCAGGTTAGAACAAATAAATAATAACCGTCATAGTATGCCAACATGGAGTCCAGTGTTTTGTAAAGCCTGTGTTTAAGTGATTATAAGATTATTTTGTCTTATTCTTTTTGCAAGCACTTTTTAAGAAGTACAACAGCATGGCGTCACCATTATGGGATTATTTTCAATTTTATTTTTTATCAGGGATAAATCCAGACTGCAGGCAGCCCAGGCCTACACCAGTATTCTTGTCTTTCTCAGCCCTGTCTTTGTATTGTGTTTGGAGCCTCATCATTATTTTGCCCTAAATTGCTCCAGTCACATTTCTTACACTGTGTTGCAGGTCAAGAAAGCAATACTAAGTGTTTCTTAATGAATGTAATGAAGTTAAACAGACAAAACATGACATTTCTGCCAAATGTCAAAGCAAAAACAAAAGACACTGTGTT
Source organism: Ammoglanis amapaensis (assembly GCA_028566735.1). Taxonomy (NCBI): domain Eukaryota; kingdom Metazoa; phylum Chordata; class Actinopteri; order Siluriformes; family Trichomycteridae; genus Ammoglanis; species Ammoglanis amapaensis. The sequence goes on from JAOUQU010000002.1 coordinate 3,615,239, forward strand.
ACTCTCATTTTCCTGATCTGGAACTGTATAAAACATGTCTGGGGACAATGACTGGTTTTATTTAGCCGATTTTTATAATCAGTAACATCCTTGCAATCAGAAATATATGGATTTGATTCTAGCTTGCATGTCACTTATTCTGCGCTGGTGTGTGTCAGGTTGCAGGCCCTGAGGAAGGAGAAGTCACGTGATGCGGCTCGGTCGCGCAGGGGAAAAGAAAACTTTGAATTCTACGAGCTGGCCAAGATGCTGCCACTGCCGGGTGCCATCACCAGCCAGCTGGACAAGGCCTCCATCATCCGCTTAACTATCAGCTACCTGAAGATGAGGGACTTTGCCAACCAGGGAGACCCTCCATGGAACCTGCGCATGGAAGGACCACCACCCAACACCTCAGTCAAAGGTCAGAGGTCATGCTAAGTGCTAAAATTGCTGCTTGTGTTTTTTGTATCCTGTTCTCTTTTTTGTCTTTTGTAACTTGAACATCTTGCCCCCCCCCCCCCCCCCCCCATTAGCAAATCTTAATACTTCTCATACAGTTCACTAGTCAGAACTACTTACCTGGCTGGATCTGTAGATTTCTGTTCTGCTGTTATACCATTGTTTAGATGATACACATGATACACACACACACACACACACACACACACACAAATCTAGAGTCTTCAGCAACCAACTAGGAACAGTGCACTCCATAGGTTTTCCAGATGAATCATTAAAATATACAGTATTTTTATACAGATCACACATACAAACGTTGTGTTGTATCTATAGTATAGTTTTTTGTGTAACGTTTGACAATTTATGTCAAATGAAGTCAGTAGTGTATTTGTGATATTGAAGGTGCAGACATACCAGGTTCCTTCACACCCAGCAGGAGCATCAATATTCACACGAGTTTTAAACCTCTGATGGGTTATCAGGTGTCAGTCAGAGGCATGTCAAGATATGACTAAATAAAATGTCGTTTAAATGTGAACTTTTTAAAAGAAAGATGCCAGTTTTACAAAGAGATGCTTTAGCCTCTAAGTATTACAGAATAAATAAAAGTAGGTAACTAGATGATCTCATCTCATCATTATTTGCTTAATCACATTTTACATTGTGTCTCTTTTGGTTTTGATGTCTCTTTGGCCCATACGTCTCTTCACATCTTGTCTTTTCTCTTTTTCTCTGATCTTTTTTATTGGTCTAATTGCTGCTGTGCTGTTCTTAACTAGTCAAGAATGGCAGAATGATCTACAGGTTCTATTCATTCAAAGGCAAATTCTTCTTTTCATTGCTGCATTGTTTTGTCCAAATGAAAAAATGCAAACACAAGAATGTTTTGGTTAAAATTAAAATCGGAAGAATTCACACATAACTAATGTTAACCTTCGTCATGGTGAAAACTTGGCAGTAACTGCAACTGTTTTTGAGCTTGTGCTGCTTTCACTCTCTGCGTTCTTGTTACGAGAATGAGCAGCTGTGCAGCTTATGACGACTAGTAAAAGAAAAGGAGAATGGCTTAGAAATATAATATAGGGAGAAAACACAGTCATATATAATTCTGTAGTAGTATGGAATCTTTTTGGTGGGCGAAGGTGAGGAAATAACAGCAGATGGTATGTTAGAAAGCAGAGAGACAGTTAGTCATGCCTCATGGAGGGCTAATTAGTTGCACATGGTACTACACTGAAACAGTCTATAGATTTAACACTAACTATGGATTCATCGTTGTGCAGTAATGATTGGATGAGAAATGAATCTAGATCAGCTAGTGTTTACAATACAGGGTGTCCACAAATAAAAAGTCTTTTTCACAATTTCAAGGTTTTATTTCTAAAATGATTAGATACATTTGTCTGAATTCTTACAAACAAGGAGGAGATATAGTTTTTTTGTTTTGCTTTCTTTAATACACTTCTCTATGGGCACCATTAGTTGCAAGAAGCACATCAAGGTGGTGTTCGATTTCTTGCCACGTTCTCTCCAGCGTAGCGTCATCAACTGTGGCGATGGCATCCGTAATGTTTTGCTTCAGGTCATTAATGTTTTGTATTGAAGTTCAATACAAGATATCTTTAACATAACCTCACAGAAAGAGGTCCACGGGAGTGAGATCTGGTGAACAAGATGACCAGGGAATCCAATCCAATGATCTGGAAATGTTTAGGGAGTCTTTAATCAACATAATGCCAGAAATTAAATTTAAAAATTGGTAGTGACTCTGTAGTACATAGAACATATTTGATGAGCATATTTTATGGAGACTCTGTGAACATCTTGTAAATTGGTCAGGTTTAATGGTCAGAAAATATGGTTCTTTTTCACGTTTTGTAGACACGAACATGGACGACAAAATGCTTACGTTTTAATGTATTATATTTTCTCTGCCCATGCTCTACAAATGACAATCAGCAGACAGAGAATAACTGAATTACGATGAATGGCCATGGGGGCCAAAGAAATTGCACGCTCTTTGAGGGTGCTGCGTTCTGCACACTACCGATAGCATGGCGATGTTGACTCGCTTTGAAGAGACATACATTTTAATGAGAAAATATACATACACAATTTGCTGTACAACACATTGTTTCATTCGGCACTGTAAAAACAAACCACACACACAACTAACATTCAATCTCTGGAAATTTTGAATTGCATCGACTGTATGTGACTTAATATAATTTGCGCAAGGTGAGTTTTAAAAGCGTAGGATAATGGAACTTGTTTTGTGTCCTTCCATCCCATTGACAGCAGCACTTGGAATTAAATCAAGAGCTGGACCAATTTTATTTGCACTACATCTCGAACAGAGCCGGCTATCGATTCTCCTTGTGTTGCCCTGCGTCACTCAATTTAATGGATACTCAGTGCGCTGACGTCCTCTCCCAGCTCATGAATCTGTGTTTATTCTTGGGATTCGTGCGACTGTACGGCCCTGACCTTAAGTGGCTGAAAGATTTGTTTTTATTTTTGACTGTCTTTTTGTTTGTTTAGTTTTTTTTGTATTAAAGACTTTAGCATTTCAATTTCTGAACAGCTGTCAAAGGCAGCGCTTTAAAACATGCTTATATAAACAGATGGTCCGTTATTGCATCAGGTAAAGTGGCTGAGAGGCCAGGACCCATTTTCAGTTCCGAATTGTTTGTGCACATGAATCGAGGTGAGCTAGAAGAAAATCATATTGTTTTTGATGCATGGAAGTCCCTAGTTGATTTGGCAGCCCAGTCCCTCAATCAATTTGCCCATGACTGTACATGCTGAGCCGCGGCGCCGGGCCACACGGCTGTTATTACACCAGATTCACCGAGGAAAAAAAAAACCTGAGCCGACTCCTTGTAAGGCATTTTTACCTAATAACTGATGATTGTAACCTTTAGGGAAATCTCGTCGCAGCTGTGTTTGGCAGATCTTCCTGCTCTCCAGGAACGGCTCATTGCTTAAAGAAAAATCAACACTCTTTTATTCATGCGCCTATATGAACGAGGAATAGGTTCGGGGCTGGCATTTGTATTGTGCTGATGGCTTTCACAGTCGCCAAACATCATTAAAATGAAGCCCTCTTCTCTTGAATACAAAACAAAGGTGACAAAGCAGAGATTGCAACCTCTTATCGGTAATAAAAGCCCCCCATATTACTGGCATCTCAACTAAAAGAATTTGACCTCCACTTCTCAAGTGCTGATTTATTATCATAACTCCTGTGAGCATGCTGCCTCTCCTCTTTGCGCCTGTTGACCTTTACCGTAATTGACCCATCAACTAATTTTTTTTTTCTGAAGTGTTTTAACCTAAATTTGCTAGTCTCTGTCAGAGCCGTTTCACATCTGTTGAAGGACACTGCACAAACAAGCATGACCTTTCTGTTGTTTAGAGGCTGGCGCAGGCCTCCGTGACCCCCTCCACCACCTGTGCATTCATTATTCATGCATGCAGAGCCGAGAGCAGTCACCAAAATGCCACACTTCACCAGGCACGCGCTCACGCCTACACGCACACACTCCAGATTTGCCATTCTTTGGCAGCATGCCTGTAGACACCAGCAGCGTAGGGCAGAGATTTCTCCAGTACCCTTATCAGTTACAGTGAGGAAATGGTGAACTAGATCTGTGGGGAGTAAGATTGTGACTTTCTGCTCTCTTTAACACTGGGATTTATGTAAATGCTGGTTTATCTTATTGGTCAGGCAGGTTGTAGTGGGATGATGGTAAGTCATTGGGCTCAGAGGATGGGTTGGGCACCCTCTATAGGTGGGGAACTATGCTACAATGATTGATAAATCAGAAACTTTAATAATAATACATTGATATTAATACAATAATAAGTTGCAAATACTAACAAAATAACAGTAACAGTACTAATACTATTGCTGATATCATACTAAAATATTAATAATGATCAAATCTAAATAAAAAAATAAAATAGTAATTACAATGACAAAACATTATAACACAAACCCAATTTTAGAAAATGAAACACAGTTAGGTCATCCCCAAGAAACTGGGGGATATCTTATCAGTTATCCAGATGTGTGCAAATTTCTATCCAGGGAGGCATAGCATTCAGTGATTTTTTTGACTCTTAAGACTCAAGCTATTTTTGTCCATAATCTTTTTGAAATCTCTATAATGCATTTTTCTTAGTTCTTTTTTTCTAATATTTTTGTATTTTTTTTTTATCTATACAAGGTTTATATTGGTAGATGTTTTATATATTTATACTTCAAAAAATTGTTCAAGTGAATGACTTACTATGCCTTTGCTATTATAACGATGTACATTTCTCCATTGTGGGACTAATAAAGGATTATCTTATTTTAAATTCAAGATGCATGTGTAATCAAAAATGGTGCAGGCACTAAAAGCTGATGTCAATGCTTACACAAAACATCTGCAGATTTTAACACTAAATTGGTGTCCGAAATTTTGAAAACCCCTGGTCTGGTTCATGACGGAATTGTTTGCTTCAAATATCGTCACAGAAAAATACCAGTGCGGTTGGAAATAACATACACCCCCCACATTAAGTACTAAATTTTAACCATTAATGATCTGTGATTTAGTAAAGATGTTTATTATACTTTTGGTTGTGATAACTTACAACACTATCACAGTTGGCTAGTGGATCGAAATTAGGTTATATCCCCGTTGAAAACGTTGACATTCAAAATAATCCAATTGATTCTATACTAGGCTGGATTTCTAAAGTTGCACCATGCTGCTGAGTGATGCTATGCTGCCTAATCAGTCTTTGAACTGAAACTGAGATTTTGATGCATGTGATTTGATCACAGAAGCTTTCACACTAATATTGCCAACAAGAATGGGCTGAGTGGCTTTGTTACAGTTATTAGCTTTACATACACATTACACTCTGTTTTTAAACACTTTTGGAATAGGTGCTTTAGTCAGTTAGCATTTAGAATTTTTCACAAGGAGGTCTTCAATACATACTCACATTTTCAGTAGAGTAAGGTGCATTTAAACCATGGTGCAAAATTACAAAACTTGTTTAAGTTGCAACATTGTACAAATAAAGGTAATGCTGTCACAGATAAAGGTAATGCTGTCACAGATCCTGTGTGTGTGTGTGTGTGTGTGCGTGCGTGTGTGTGTGCGTGTGTGTGCGTGTGTGTGCGTGTGTGTGCGTGTGTGTGTGTGTGTGTGTGTCAGAGTTGAGAAGTTATAACTTTGTGCCAAGTCATTAATAAAGGCCGCTGAGAACTTGATATATTTAGTATATATATATACTGTAAATCCAAATATGAATGGCATCTCTTACAATACATGCCGATTGTGTGACCCACAAGTTGTTTCTACATCAGTGATTAACTGAGGATGTTTCTCAACAAGTCAGGTTGAAAGGTATTTACGAATAATCCCAAAATGAAGTAAATGGAAGGAAATGAAATGATCAATGCAAAAGGATTACTAGTTTGCTTTTATAAGTGAAACAGCTTGTTTTATACATCACTTGACAACAAGTTTTGTTTCCTATCCAATACAAAAGATTTTCATCATAATTTTGTTCATGTTTATTGCTTTTTTTTCTTTAACACATTATTAGGACTGAAGGTAGTGAACAGCTGCCAAATGTTCATGTACTTGTTTCAATTAGCATAATTTCATAAATAAACTCCAATGGGACATGGAAGACCTCTTTCCCCTTCTCTTTATTAAGTCTTTCAATGTCCCCGAGACCTCTCATTTGGCATTTGCACCACACATGCGCCTGACATCTGTGTAAGTACTTAGCGCCGGACTTTTGTCCACCTGCGTTTGGCCCGTGTGACTCTAATTTACAAACAAGCTATCAACACATCAATTGCAGTCAACAAGGTAAGCTCATTAAGGCTTTTGACCACTGCAGAGAGTCACAGACCAGTCATTATTAAGTCCTGGGTTCCCCTGGGGGGTGGTAGTGGTGGTGATTGGGGAGGGGGTGTGGTTGTTGAAGCAGGTGTTTGGGGTGCAATTGAGGTGCGTACCCGAGTACGATGAGCTCCCCGTACTTGATTGGCACTTTGGTGGAGGAGGTG